>JBBBDQ010001224.1:202500-236063 GCA_037127315.1 Ascarosepion bandense
ACGGTTTTGGGTCTGCTGTTTGGAAGAAGTAAAGACATGGTTATTATAACTTCTACTGTATGTCCTGTTAGTCGGTGTGCTTAAGTATTGACGTCCATGAGTTCCCCGAGCAGCAGACGAAGAGTTCAGCTTAGGATACTTGATCCGAGAATATCTTGGATACATTCCACGTGGTAGTGTGGAATTAAAGCGCCTTCTTTGAGCAGGATACCTCAGGTAATTTCTATGAGGTATTGTTGAATTTCTGTATTGTTGATCATTTCTTGGAAATGTATATCGTGGGTGGTTTCGATTCGTTCTGTGGTGGGGTTGTTGCTGGTGAGGTTGGTGGCTGTAAGAAGTCTGGCTGGAGCCTCCTAAAGCTTGGTTAGAATCATAAGAAGGTATGTAATGAGGCCCAGGACGTCGATTAATGATTTTACGACCATTTAATCTTTGTCTCCTCCAATAGGAATGAGTTCTGTTGGAAGTTGAATGTTGTCTATATTGATGTAGATTTCTTATACTAGGATTATGCGGGTAGAATTGCCCACTGTATGCTTGGGGTTGTGGATGTCTTTGCCTGGGAGGAGGAGGTACATTCTTCATTTTGTGTAGAATTTTAGGAACCATTCCACTTGGAATGGTGTATTCATAAAAAATGCCAGGATTTCTATTATAAGCCAACAGCTATAAATAAATAAAAAAATAATTAAATAAAATAAAACAATTTATATTAACTGTGACTGTTTAAAAAAAAAAAAATTCCACATAGCAATTTAGATCTTTGGTTGTAATTATCACATTTCTGCCATTGCACCCTATGACTATATTCAGGCAATTTTTTTCTTTACTACTGTTCACCCGATACAAAGCCCAAGAGCTATTCAAGGAAGAGTTACTAAATGAAATTGTTGTAAGGCCATACATGGATGGAGCAAGTGGTGCATAATAGAATATCTAAACTTATTTATAAATAGAACTGTGTGTGTGTGTGTGTGTATCCGTTACCTATAGATTCCAAAACAGCTGAACCGATTTACTTGAAAATTTACACAGTTGTACTATAAGTGTCTGCGAGTGTTCTTAGCTAGGTTTTGTGTTGAGGTACCCCGGATAAATATTGATCATCGAAAAAAATCGGGTTATAGAAGGAGTGGTTCGATTTTAATCAAATTTGATACACTCATAGACAAAGACATAAGAAATGATATTCAGAAGTATCGAGGTTGCAGTTCTTACAATAGTGCAGAAAATCGACAATATATATATATATAAAAGGAAGATGTTTGTGTGTGTGTCTGTTTGTCTGTATGTCCTTTATACAAATCCACAATTTTTATTCGATTCTCACCAAACTTCACACAAAAATGTTTTAAGCTGAGTCTGAGCTCCAGGACCATTGATTAGTTTTAAAGCTTTCATTACACCCGAGCAACGCCGGGCTGTACTGCTAGTTTATGATAAATATGATAATGGGTGGTTCTAAACATGAAGAGGTTAACATTGTATTGATTCGGGAAGCAACCTCTTTGGAGTTTGTTCCACAATGTAATAGTTCTGGAGGAAGAAGCTGTCTGAGTAGAACTTCCTGTTTACAAATGGAATATAAAGGTGCACATAACCTGGCAGGTTCAAGATGTCATCATCCTGGGTATGACGGTAAACTACATCCAGCAGCAAGGCCTCTGATTGGTAGATTGGAGGTTTGAAGAGTGTAAAACCCCCTCTTAGCTGTTATACTTCCCAGGTTCACTCTGACCCAGAATGATAGCATATGTTAGGGTCCCATCTATGGGTAAATAGTGCACCCCAAAACTAAAACAAAACTCTATGAAAGTATAAAAATATTTTCATAGTTAAAATATCAGCAATATATTTTTATATAAAAAGTGACCAACAATACATTTTATAGCAAAATGACCTGCAATATATTTTATCTGTAGTTGAAGACTCAGTAAATAATCCATAAAGGTTAATTTGATGTGAAACAATCAACCAACCAAGTTGCAAAAAATTAGTGGAACCAAAGAATATATCCTAAAAATAATGATAGTTGTGAGAAGCAAGCAATATTTCATCACCCACAAGGATACACAAACATTTTCAGGGTTTGGCAGCTCCAGCTTAGAATCAGCAGCAATACTAAATATTCAGTTTTTGAATTAATCTGATTTTTGAAATGATAGAGCATGTCAGGAGTCAAGTACTTTCTGGAACATTTCAAAGATCTGACCATTTTCCCAGAATCTTTAGTGATGGATTGTATATATGAGTTCCAATAGAGGTTTGATGTTAACTTGAGTCACAATGGAGGTTCCATTCTAGGCAAGAAGCTTCAGTGAAAATACAACTGATCATCATGCTTGGAAAAACTTGGGATTTGCTTGGTAATGATGAAATGTGATTGTTTTAGTAACTTTATTAATATTTTTGTACATTGTGCAGTCGTATAAAGGTGATTCTTACCTGCAGATGTGTTTTAAAACCCAATGTTGGGTAGTACAGAAAAAATATCTCTGCTTTAATGAAAGAGATAGACTATAAAAAAAAATGAATTAACTCTAGAAAATTGAGACAAGAGATTCTTTTGCTATAGAAAGTAAAATGGGGTTAATCTACTCTCGGAGATTAAATAATGTTTGGTTGAAGATTTTTGGATGACAAATTATCTTCCTAGAAATGGTGTCCTAATAAAAACACTGAGTTTCCAGTCTCTTAAACTAGTTGGTGTCAGTAAGGGCATACAGCTGTAAAACTGCTTCCAGTATTTCATGATGGTTCAATTATGGATCCATTAAGAAAACCCAATCCAACCCATGCTAGCTTGGAAATAGATGTTAAATGATATTGATGATGGGATAGCAAAGGCTCGAGAGTACAATTGGTGAAATGTGATAAGAATAATAAGCAAGATCAGGACAAGAGTTCAAAATAAATCGGTGTGTCATAAAAAAATTCAACATACAGTCATTGACTGAGAAACAAAGTAAATAATATTCACTTGTTTATATGGAAAACAATATATAAATTTTTATATATCAAAAACAAATCCAATGAATCAAAACACATTATTCTACTTATCAATTATATCACTGCAGGTGAAATTTGTTACAACTTTAAAAAATATTTTTTTTATCATTTAATGCTGGACAATATCATCAAAGATGAAGGAAAAACTTAAAGGAACTGAAATGTGGTTCTGCAGAAGGATACTGCGAATATCATGGATCGAGCATGTGAGCAATGATGAGGTGATGGAAATGAAAAGGAAATTAATACTGAGCATCAGGAAGAGACAGCTGAAGTTTCTGGGACATGCAATGAGGAAGGAGGGCTTGGAGAACCTGATACTAACGAGCCAGATAGAGGGAAAAAGAGACAGGAGAAAGCGGTGGATAACATATTTGAGGGATCTAATCAGGTAGATGATAGAATGAGGGTTGCATGGTGTAACAGGATAAGGCATGCTAAGAGCCACCAGGGATAGGGAAACGTGAAAAATTGTGATCACCTACGTCATGAAGGGACCGGACACACAGAAAAAGAACCTTAAACAAGGAAGGAATGCCACTAATATGCAGGGGCTACAGAAGGGAAAGTGAGAGAGAAGACTGAATTTTGGGAGGAATGGGGAAAAGAAAAAAGATGATTTGGATTCAAGAAGACAGAAGATGGTGACTGATGTTGCATTTCAATTTTTGAAGTTCGTAGTTATCAGAGAAGCAAGTAAACAAGGGAGTTCCACAGGCAATAAATGCAAGAAAAGAAACTGTTGGAGTAGAAGTGGCAGTTGCATTTAGCTGTTTCAGCAGTAAATGGGTGGGACCTAGATATCAATCTAGTAACATGCTTAAATTCATGTAATAAAGGCACCAGGTAACAAGCTTGTCAGAGCAGTTGAAAATATTTGTAGAAAAGACAGAGGGAAGCCCCTACTTTTAAAACACTTACTACAAAACAAAAAAATGAAGTAAAAATTGAAAGAGGAATTTACTTGCCACCTGTAAAAATTATCACAAGAAATATAAAGGACAAACCTCAAGAAATTTAAATAAAAAATTATATGAGCACACAAAAAATCTTTTACGAAAGAACACCTTAAATCCATTAGTTGCTCACCGCAATAAGTGGCCATAATTTTTATTTTAAAAATGCTACTCCAATTAAATTCAGTCAGTCAGTTAAGTGTCATACATGATACATGCTTGGGCGATCATGTCTCGAAAGAGACATGACTGACTGGGCAGAAGATTATCCCACAGTAGGTTGCCATTGCTTTCTGCGGTAGACTGGTTGCTGACCAAGCTATAGAACCCAATCTGTCCTGCTATTTAACCCATATCTGAAAGGAAGAGATGGATTAATACCTTTCCCAAGGGTATTTGTGCGTAAGTGAATACAATGGATTCAACTGGAATTCGAACTCGGCTCCCCGGTTTCTTGTTCCGAGCTGATATCCACTGTACCACAATGCACATCCAATTAAATTAAGAAGCAATTTACGAAGATGAAAGGGTATAGAAAGTGGTTTAATTGTTAATTTAGGTTCAGGTTCTTAACTTTTCTTGACAGATCACACTATTATCATAATGTTAGATATTTAATTATATCTAAATATATATAAAATGCAAGATGTTTGTGTGTGTGTGTGTGTGTGTGTGTGTGTCTATCTATCTTTCTGTCTGTATGTCCTTTATACAAATCCACAATTTTTATCCGATTCTCACCAAACTTCACACAAATATTCTTTAGGTTTCCGGTCAGATCGTGGGTTACTTATTTTTTCTGATTTCCCCCGATATCCAATCAGGTCTGATCAAGATCAGGATTTCAGCCCTTTTATTGTGGTTCTTCCTGCAGAATTTGCTCTAACTTGGTAAAATTATTGTAGTTTTTAATCTTAAACATTAGTAGATCTTCTTGAACGACTCATTTTCCTTGATATCAGAAATCAATACCCTTGATATTCTATTGAATCTGATGAAAAACCAATATTCAGCCATTAATATGGCTCATTTTCTCCTATTTTACTCCTGATGGGTACGATATGTTTTCACAGACTTACTTAGGTTAATTTATAATTGGATGACTTATTTGACTCTGATATTGGAAAACGATACCTCAATATTCTATCGGGTCTGATCAAAATCAGGTTTTCAGCCCTTTTATTTTGGTTTTTGATTTGGGTTTTGCTCTAAGTAGGTATAATTGTAATGTAGTTCTTAGTCTCAGCCATAATACTGTAGGGAGTTCTTAGCTGGGATAACCATTGTTGAAGGAATTTAGGCTATCAGGAATTATCTATCAGGTTGAAATCTGTACCTGACTCAAGGCCAATTTTATTTGGGTTCTTCCTGATAAATCCCAATTAACACCTTCAAAACTCTCTAACAAATTTATATTTATGATTCGATACTACTTTTAAGAACTCAAGACAAAGAATAAATGAGGAACAACAACATTATAAATTGAAGAACAGGAATAAAATATAAATATATTTTCAACAATACATACATTTTTGTAGTTGAATAAATGAGGTACGCATTTAGTACAGCAGGGTTAAGTAGAGAATGAGTTGCGTCTTATAGATTTAATTTTTACATAGCAATTAAATTGAACCTTGAGTTCCTTGTATGAAGAAATGGTAAATGTTCCTTATTCAATGTTCAATCCACATTGTGTTGAGATTATGAAATGTTAACCTGTTAAGGTACAAGAGTACAAAGTGATAACTTTTTGTACTGTGTAGAGGGAAAAAGGTGTTTTATTTGAGGTGGGCATTTTGTGGACCTAAATGATATTTTGAGTGCGCCAGTCATTTTTATACTGATTCAAAATCTACACTTATTGGCGGTAAAATAGTCTGTCACTTACCTTGTTACTGATTGGATACTGCCAACCAATCAGCGAATGTCTTACAAGGAAATGTTCTAGAATAATCTACAGAATTTCCTATGCAAATTTTGTGGGTGGAGAGAAAATAAAATACGTAAATGTAAATGTGTATGTACATATGTAAGAGAAATACAACTAGAAATATGTAATTTCACAGGTATGTATATGCGTGTAAATAAATAAAAACATTTTCTTTCAATTTACGGTTTCGCTTTGACTGGAGACAACTATTGCTTTTTTGTCTTTTGTGCCAACGTCCAAAGAATCCGAGTTCAAGGACCATGGATTAGTTTTAAAGATTTCATTACACTTGAGCAATGCTGGGTTATACTGCTAGTAAGTGATAAAAACAAAGAAGAAGAAACTAAATGAAATCATCTAGACCAGTGCTACTCAAAGTGTGGTACGTGTACGGTCGCCGGTACACAAGCCATTGTCTGCCGGTACACAGAGATTTTCCCGAAAAGAAAGAAATAATAGTAAAACTCTATGTCATGAGAGACTGCCATGATATTTGACTTGTTTTCCTTTTCTTTTTACATTTACATTTTAGTTTTGTATTATTATGTCTACATTGTATTATTATGTCTACATTGTATTATTATGTCTACATTGTTCATTTATTCACTCATGTTAACAATTATTGCTATCCAACTAATGAATGCGATATAGTAAACAGCAAAACAGTGAACTGAATACACATCAGACTTTGTTTCATTCATATATCCATGATATATACATATCATATATTTTAAGTACATCTTAAATTAATTAAAATTAATATTTTGTTTTACTGTTTGTCTATTTTTTAGAAGATTAATGTCTTTTATTAAATTCAAATTGCTTCTGAAGTATTAATATTAACTTTAAATATTTTTTCTGTATTTTTAAAAATATGTACCCTCGAAACCAGTGGCCATAACTAATTTAGCACAAATATGGTACCGGTGAATGGCACACTGGGAAGACTTGTTACGTCACTGATGACTGCCCTTAGAATGTCCTCATGCTTATTATAGATAAGTCTCAAAATGTCCCTGAAATAGTACATATCTCAAAAAAAAAAAAAATTCTGGGGTTCACAGGCCCCTGCCTTTACTCAGCTGGATTGGCTTGCTTTGCTTGCTGGTCCCTGGCACATTGAAAAAAAGAAAAAAAAAATATACTGGTCCACCACATCAGATAGTTTGAGAAGCACTGATCTAGACAATATGTCTAAAACATAATTAAAAACAAAATCTAAATATAAAATTCTGTGTTCCCTCTCTATCATGTGCATATGTAGTTACATCAATTTAAATGATGACATGCATCACACAAAATTTTTTTCACTTTGTTATAGACTTCCTTAAAGCTTGTCTATATGTAAATAACATTTAACAAAAAATATTAAATAGAAAGAGAATTTTATGTCTTGATGTATTATAATCAGATTAAAAAAGAAAAAAATAATAATGAGGCACTGAATAAAAGAGACTTAATTAAGTTCAAACTGAAAATTTTCACGCATCAGTTATTTCTCAAAGATTTCTAGAAATTTTGTTACACAACAAGAATCCATATATAGATGTTGGTTAGTTCTTCTGACTTGACCCAAAGAGTTGTGAGTTCAATACCAGGCTACAGCAGTGGTGAACAAGTAACTTGCAGGGTTAGAGGGTGACTGCTCATAACTTCCAATCATGGCATTACTACTATGCAAGGAATGAGGATGATATACTCCAGTGATTGTAATAAAGGGTTTGATTCAAAATTCCTAGCACCTGATGAAGGCCGAAGCATACAACGGCCGAAACGTTGTACAAATTGCAACAAAGATGAGAACAATAGTTCAAATAATATAAATACTGCAACAAGAAGCAGATCCAAAAAATGGATCTTAGCTGGAACCAACTAAACCTTTCAAAAGCTTTTCCATAGTGTTATAGGTAATGAGTTATTTTCCACACTACAACTCCTATCTTTATCGTTATATTCAGGGAAAATGTTCTGATGAGCAACATTTCTTGTTTTCACCAGTTCATTCTTTTACAGCTAAAAACTGCCATACCATCTCCATTCTCTTAATATTTCATTAGTTAGAGGAAAGTTCTATTCAGGCAACTTCTTCCTAAGAATTTCTACTTTGTGGAACAGACTCCTGAGAGGATGCTTCCCTAATTGCTACAATCTTAAAGTCTTTATGCATAGAGTCAACCGTTATCTTTTCTACATATACACATTATCTGTGCTTCTTACCTCTTTCTGCTCTCATGTTCATACAACAATCTCATTCAGTAGTGTAAAGTTAAGCAACATCGAGCCCGCTCAATACCTAGATGGATAACCATTTGGGAATACCAGTTGCTGTAAGATTGGATGTGTGAGTGGTGCAATAGATAATGATTTGGAGAGTCAATTTCCAATTCCAGTCGAGTTCGTTATAATCACTTATGCAAAAATACCCATTGGGAAGATTTTTCTGATACAATTCCTACCTATGTTCAAAATATTCTTACACTTGAGAAATGTTTGTTAAATTTAAATAACATGCAAAATGTTGATATTCTGTAAAACACAATTCAGTAAACCTGTACCTTGAGTGGCTCTTGGGCCTTTTATTGAGTAAACAAATAGTAAACAAAATAGTTGATCTTTGTTGTCATGCAGATCACAATCTGCATGTTCAGAATGCAGGATTTTAACAACAGGTTATTAAGAGGTGAGTGGAAAAAGAAATGTTACCACAAATAAAGTAAATAAAAAAATGTCAGACTTCTACATAATCTCTACAAATTAAATATTTACTACTAAATTTGAAAATTTGACTGAATGACCTTCAAGTCAATGTTCAATTTCAAACTGAAACAATGTTAAATTGAGACATTTTTAATTTACTGAAACAGACAAAATGCAAATATCAAATTTATTCTTTACTTTCAACTCATATTGTCTATTTGATGTCATAGATTGTGGGCCAGGGTAAATTTTTGATTTAAAAAAAAAAGAAGACAACTGGGATAAAAATTAATCCAGTTGATTGTAGTCAAGAATTAATAACTGACAATTCTTCATCGCCTTGTGGGTGACAAATTATTCTCCCCCACTTTAACCTCTCTCTCACATGAGGGATGTGGCAAACCGCTCACTGCTCTAATTCTTCTTTCACAGAAAGTGCATGGATGAATTACATTTCCTGGTACCACCAATGGCGAGCCCGAACTGTTGCCTTGGATATCTCCAAAGCGTTCAACAGGGTCTGGCACGCTGGCCTCTTGTGCAAACTGCGGAGCTACGGGATAACTGGACATCTGTTTGACCTCATCCAGTCATTCCTCTCAAACCGCACATTGAAGGTAGTATTAAATGGGCATGCCTTCCAAAACTACCATACGAACGTGGGCGTCCCTCAAGGTTCTATCCTAGGTCCCATGCTCTTTCTGATGTACATTAATGATCTCCCTGGCGCCATTAGATCCCAAGTAGGCATGTATGCCGATAACACAACAATCTACTCTTGCATTGATCAAAATCCAGGTGTGGGCGACAAAGCGAACTTTGCTGTCGTGCTTGAAAAGGACCTCCAATCCATAGTGGCCTGGGGTAGGAAATGGCTAGTAAATTTCAATGCTTCTAAAACGAAGCCGTTATCAACTAACCACCATAGACAATCGCATCTACCTCCCATTAGCATGGGACAGGCTAGCCTCACAGAGAGTAAAATACTATGCCTCCTTGGCCTTACACTTTCGGTGGACCTCAAATGGAATGACTATATTGAATCCATTGCCAAATCTGCCGCTATGAAAATCGGTTCTCTGTGCAGGGTCTGGAAGTTTTTCCCACCTGAATCTATTCTGCACATATACAAATCTACCATCCGCCCGTGTATTGAATATTGCTGCCATATCTGGTCGGGTGCCCCTGCTGCTCTCCTTGGGCTTCTTGACAAAATACAAAGGAGGATCTGTAACGTGGTTGATACTGACTTGGCAGTGATGTGGCTTCCCTGTGCCTCTTCTACAAGTACTTTCATGGCTTCTGCTCCGATGAACTTAGATCACTGGTGGCGCCTAAGCACGAATTTACATGAGATACTAGATTAGCAACTAGGTCCCACCCTTTTACAGTTAAACAGATAAGATGTAACCATAAATTCTACTCCAACAGCTTCTTTTCTCGCGCTTCCTGCCTGTGGAACTCCCTTCCACAAGTCTGCTTTCCCGACAGCTACAATCTCCAGGTGTTTAAATGTAGGGTCAATAGACACCTCCTATCACAGTAACTTCCAATTATTCTCAGAACACTTTCATCTACCCAACCCTCATTCTCGGTATCCTTACCCACCTATCACCCACCCTCTGACATTTCCTATATTTAACCATTCTCGGTATCCCTACCCGCCTATCACCCACCCTCTGACAGTTCCTATATTTAATCATCCTTTCTCCACTCTATGTAGCCCCCTGCACAGTAGTGGCAGTGACGTGCCTTGCTTGGGGTGAAATGCTTACAATAAAAAACAAACAAAAAATTCAAACCTTCAAGGCAAAGACACACCATGCCACTTACATACTAGCCAACCACTTACCCCCCCCCCCCCCATGAGAATTAAGTTCCACTCTAACAGCTTCCTCCTACCCCACTATGCTCTGTGGAGCTGACTCCCCAAAAGATGTTTCTCCAGTCACTACAATCTTAACTTGTTCAAGGTTGGGGTCAACTGTTATCTTCCACTTTTAACATAAAACACTGGAGTACACCCCCATATGCCTTGTAAAAGGTGAATCTTTAAAAAACAAAAACTGAGATAATACAGATCTTACTAATATAAGATTAATAGCCTGGGTAAAGTGACAATGAACACCAACAAGAAAACTGAGGTGGTGGTGGTGGTAGTACTAGCAGTTATACCCCATCACCACAACACTTGCCTTATTTCAGTCAGGCCTGATGAAAGTCTAAGTCAGCTGGGATCATTTAAATTTCATCATATAAATATTAATCATTTTGTTTAATCTGTGCTCTAAATAACTTCTTGGGTCATATACATAAATACATATGAATACAATTGGGAAAATTTATTCTCAAGAAAATATTAAGTTTTCATATTTTCCAAAACCAAAACAAAACAGCATAAAATATGACCAAAATTCCATCTCTAGATTCAGTTATTTATAAATAAAAAATACTGTTTTTCTTTTTATTGTTATTCTGAAGCATTGTCAATTATTATAAACTAGTATAATACCCATAAAAAATGATTGAATTATTTTTATATAGATTAACACTTACCTAAAAGCAGTGTAATATCTGTGGAATCTGAAAAGTGACTCTTGATATCTCTCTCTCTCACACACACACACCTTAACTGTCTATTCAATTTGTTTTTTTTTTTGGTGTCATCCCATGCAAGTCAGTAAAGCCACTAAGACACAAGGGGTAACCGGGCATGGAAGAATTACGAAGAGAAACATTAATAATAAGTGGGGAGCAGAATGAGTAATCAGGAGGACATTAGATAGAGATTGACATTGCATTTAAATTTTTGCAGATCAAAGTTGGCTGGAAAGAAGTTTCATAAGCAAGAAAAGAAATGGTTAGCATAGAAGTTATGACTACATCTAGTCAGCTCAAGTGTAAATTGATGAGATTTCAGTGCCAGTCTAGAACTGGGGTTAAATCCAAAAAGTCTAGGTACCATAGCAAAGAGTTCATGCAAATAACTGCAATGAAAGTATAGAAAGACACATAAAGGTAACCTTATGATGGTGGGAAAGTGACTGAAGCTACTTGATAAAATAATTGAGAAAAGTAAAAGAGAAGAAGAATGATGAAAGAATATGGAGAATGAAATGTAGGTGGTAAGTAAGAAAGCTAAAGAAAAAGAAAAAGCAGTTGAAATGCAAAGACTAAAAAATGAGAGACAAAACAAGGAAGTTTTTTTTTTTTTTTAATCGTAACATCCCGAGCAAGGCGGTAATGCCACTGATGTGTAGGGGGCTACGTAATAGTGGAAAGATTGGAAAAGAGAAAGCCAGAAACCACATCCGAAACAGGGAACAAGGGATGAGCCTCTTAACCTGTTCAATAGACGTGGGTGGAGTGTGAACCGGGCAATAGATAGATATCAATTTCATTATTCTTTATTTCTTTTGGAATGTGACACAATTTATATATTTTGGTTTTTAATCATTTCACTCTAAGCAAAGCAGGACTGCCACTGGTGCACAGAGGGTTACAGTGAGAGAAAAGACTGAATACAATGGGTGTTGAAGAAAGGATAAAAGATGAACGGGTGTAGTGAACAAAACAAATTCAAAATTTAAAATTAAAATCTGAGTCAATGATTTTGATAGAATAAAAAAAGAAAAAAAAGAATTTTCTGGAATGTACAAACTTTGCACACAAAACTTGCAAAATTTTACACCTTAATGTGAAATGTTTTTCGGCAATAGGAAACATTTGAAAAAAAATTCAAATAATCTTTAATTATAAAAAAAAAAAAAAATCAAATTCCTTTTAGGACTTTTTTTGCTAGCTGACTCAAAGTTTGTTTATCGTCCAATGGGTAGCCAAGAATTATATCCAGGTGTGAATTCCCAAATGACCTGTTTGGAGCCCCAGTAAATGAAATAAAAGGACGAGACAAGAAGAAAGTACAAGCATAATTAAAACGTCCCTTGACAAACATCAAGTGATTATTATTATTATTATTATTGCCTCTCCTTTTCTCTCACCTTTTTCTTCTTCATCAGTTACCAATCTACTTAATAATCTGCTGGTACCCTAAAGACATACAACAAATGCTCACACCTACATAGGCATATACTCTTTCAACAATTACTACTACGAACATTTTAACGACCTTGTACCAACCAAAAGACATTACTTTTTTGTAAAAAATACAAAAAAAAAAACCTTAATTGATACATCATCATTTATCCATCACACCCAGATGGTGCATAGGGCAGCAACCTTTTGTTGCTGTTTCTGTAACAAACTGTTTTTTACAGGGCAGGATTGTTAGTCCTGCACCCAACCCTCAAACCTGAAGGACCGGTGGACCATTCTTGGACCTTATGTTTACAGCACCTGCTATTCCCAAATGGTCACCCATTTAAGTACTGACCAAGCTCGATGTTGCTTAACTTTGGTGATTGGACGGGAACCGGTGTATTCAACACGATATAGCTGTAGACTAATTGATATATATATAAAAAAAAAATTGTTTTTAGATACAATTTGATTTTCTTGTTTTGTATCCCTCTTATAGTCGGATATCAACTAACAAGGCCAAATCAAACTAATCTGTTTCAACACATACACTTCACTATAGCAGATAACCCACTATACAAGATTCAATAGGACAGAAGATGGCTGCTGACATAACATTTAAATTTTTGGAGATTGTAGCTATCAGGGAAGCAAGTATCACAGGCAAGTGAAAGAAAAACTGTTGGAGGAAAAGTGGTGGTTACATTTAACTATTTCAACAGTAAAAGAGTGAGACTTAGATGTCAATCAAGTAGAATGCTTAAATTGATGTGGTCAGAGCACCAGAGAAAAAAGCTCATCAGAGCAGTTGCCATTAAAATATTTGCGAAAAAGACAAAGGGAAACCACATCATGTCAGTGAGAAAGTGACTGAAGTTGAGATGCCAGGTCAGGATCAGTTACATTGCAGATCCTTGTTTGGATTTTGTTGGTTGGTTGTTTTATTTTTATGGCATATCAACCTTGGCAGTTATTTATTGCCAACTAAATTTTTATTTATTTATTGCTGGTGATATCTTTTTCTTTCAACAATTTATTGTTGTTTTTTTTTATATAAGTTTTATGTCTAGTAATACTTTTTCTTTTCGAGTATCAAGATTCATTGAGATTTGTTTTTAAGGGCAGGGTCCCTAAGTCCTACCCTGTTATTTAACCCATAACTGGAGGGAAGGGCGGATTAATACCTTTCCCAAGGGTACCGGTGCTTAAGTGAATGCAGGGTATTCAACTGGAATTCGAACTCAGCTCACCGATTTCTCTTTCCGAGCCAATATCCACTGCACCACAATGCACATCCATCACTAAATGCTTACAGCACCTGGTATTCCCAAGTGATCACCCATCTAAGTACTGACCAGGCTCAACATTGCTTAACTTCGGTGATCGAGCGAGAACCGGCAATTCAACGTGATATAGCTGTAAGCCCCGGGTTTTATTGGAAACCTTGAGATATACAGCAGAAGGACCCGACCAGATATGGTAACAGTATTTAATGCTTGACAAATGGTTGATTTATAAATGTGTCATATGGATTCTAATGAGAAAAACTTTCTGGTCCCACACAGAGATATTACAGATTTTGACTAGTACTTCTCACATAATATCTCTTAATTGTTTTTATTGCAAATATTGGACTCATTCTATACTTAGTCAGTTATTAGTAAATAGTGTAAAAATAAAATAAAACAATCCAAACTGAATAAATAACAATCGTTATTCAAATTGTGCATATATTAGTATAAAAGGTGTGCTCAGTTCTATTTTCTCAAGGTGTAAACTTTAAACTACTGTCAAAGAATATATCAAATATTAAAAAAGAATTAAAGCTATTGAAGGCAAAACTACCATTTATTAAAGCAGTAGCAATTTATCATCCATTTAAGCAAGAGTGGTAGCAATTTAACTCACTTTCAAAGCAGCTGATAACAAAGCTGTTGTATTTTCTATTTTACCAAAACAATAGAATTATCACTACTTATTGTTTTCTTTTAAACTAGAAGAAACTGCTGAATTAAATTTTCTGATTGCACAAGAAACTAGATTAGCAACTAGATCCCACCCTTTTACAGTGAAACCCATAAAATGCAACCGCAACTTCTACTCCAACAGTTTCTTTTCTCGCACTTCCCGACTGTGGAATTCCCTTCCACATGATTGCTTCCTTGACGGCTACAATCTCCAGGAGTTTAAATGTAAGGTCAAGACACTTCCTAACACACTAACTCGCTCCCATTCTTTCAAACACTCTTCCCATCTGCCCAACCCTCATCCTCGGTATCCTTACCCATCTATCACCTACCTTCTGATATTTCCTACATCTAACTACTCTTCCTCTTTACCTTCCCTTATGTAGCCCCATGTGCAATAGTGGCAGTAGAATGCCTTGCTTGGGGTGAAATGATTAAAAAAAAAAAACAATCACAAAATTAATATCATGTTCAAATAAAAATCTTAAATTCACCGTAGGAAAATTAATTCAGTTTTTTTTTTTTTTTTTTTTTAATTAAAGAAAAAGAAATCATTTAGTAACACATTTATAAATCTACCATTTGTTCATGCATTGAATACTGTTATCATATCTGGTCTAGTCCTTTTATGTATTTAGAGAGTCTTGATGAAATCCAAAGAATCTGCAACATTATTTGTCTTAAACTGGCATCTCAGCTTCTGTCACTTTCCCACTGCTCTAATATAGCTTCCCTGTGCCTTTTCTCTAAATATTTTCATAATAATTGTTTTGATGAGCTTTCCTCTATGGTACCTACACTTGATAAATTTAACCATATAACTAAACTGACATGAAGCTTTCATCATTTTACAGTTGAAATGTCAGGATGTAGCTGTAAGTTCTATGTTAATAGTTTCTTTTCTCACACTCCTCTCTCGTAAAATTTTCTTTCTGCTTTCCAGTCAGGTCTGATCTTCAAAAATTTAAATGCAACATCACTCGCTATCTTATCTTTTTAATTCATGTTCTTTTATTATTCTATCTCTTAAATAATGCTTTCTTCTTATCATATTTATCACTAGCAGTATAGCCCGGCATTGCTCGGGTGTAATGAAAGCTTTAAAACTAATCCATGGTCCTGGAGCTCAGACTCTTTGGACGTTGGCATAAAAGACTAAAAAGCAATAGTTGTTTCCAGTTAAAGCGAAACTGTAGACTGAAAGAAAAATGAATGAATGTAAGTCAAATTTTGATTTCCTGGTATCGATATCATATAAGTTTTTTTCATCATTAACTGAATTTTGAAGGCTAAATGAGTCCTCTGAGTAAATGGTATCATGACCGAGACTAAAAACTACAATTATAACTACTTAGAGCCAAACCCAAAGCAAAAACTAAAATAAAAGGGCTGAAAAAAATACAGACATACAGGCAGATAAACAGACACACACAAACATCTTGCCTTTTATATATATGTATATATATATATCATCGATTTTCTGCACTATTGTAAGAACTGCAACCTTGAAGCTTCTAAATATTGTTTCTTATGTCTTTGTCTATGAGTGTATCAAATTTGATTAAAATCAGACCACACCTTCTATAACCCGATTTTTTGATTATCAATTTTCGATATTTATCGGGGGTACCTCAACACAAAACCTAGCTAAGAACACTTGCAGACGCTTATAGTACAACTGTGTAAATTTTCAAGAAAATCGGTTCAGCCGTTTTGGAGTCTATAGGTAATGGACACACACACACACACGCAGACAAAGTTCCATTTATAGATAAGTTTAGATTAGATAGATTTAGATATTCTTTCACACACAGTAATGCCTTGCATCTTGCTGGCTTTATTGCCTTGTTTGGGGTAAAATGATTAATAAAAGAAAGTGGGCAATAAATTGTTATTACTTTCTAATCTAGTTAATAGTCATTAGTCCAAATTAAATTATACTTGTAGTGGATAAGAAATTAATTAAAATCAACACTCTTCTTCACTTTTACAAAAATTCACAATGATGTATGAAATCCTGGTTTTCCCAAATAGAAAAAGGATTGAGTATGTCCTTAACAAATGAAACCAGATTTCGCAAATCGGTGTTAAAATGATTTTTGACCAATGGGACTGACTTGTAAGACTTGAAAGGACTTAGCAATCCAGTGTGAAATTCAAAGCAGAGACTGAGAGAAGGGAGCAGAGAAAGAGAGACACACATCTAAAATGTAACTTCAAACTTCAAGAGCCCCCTCCCCGCCCCGGGCATTCTCCTTATCTCTTTCAACAATTACTACTACAACATTAACCTCTTAATAATGTTTCTAATTGCACATTAACTCCTACAACTTATGTTAGTCTTTCACTTTAACAAATTTCTATTTTAAAATGCAAAATGGATATTTTATTCTTCTTACCACATATTCCAACCTGCTGACAACCAACCTTCTGATGATTATAACTCTGCATGAAACTTGTAAGCTGTAGGGAGTTTGGTTAAGTCTGACACAAGGCTGAATCAAAGAAACATTAACCAGCTCCCTATGCTACATACTCTTTAACTCTTACATAACTGAATTTGAATGAAGATGAAACTTGAGAGAAATTAAATGAATTTGCATTTTTTTAATATTGCAAACAATATATTTCTTAAAAAAATTTAAAGAAAAAAATTATACACTAGTAATTTACATACCTGCAATATTAACTTTTCTGAGATAGGACCCTGAGCATGAAGGCATTCCCCAACACATGACTTTCCTGAATGCCTGTTATAGTGAAATACAGCATCAGAAGTTTTATACTGTCCTGGTGAGCTCCTTTGCCATTTGCCATTGATTATGTATGTGCCATCATCTTTTTTCAAAGCTATACAAAAAAGAAACATAATATTTATATTAAATTTGACACTTTCAAGACAACATTATTCAAATTTAAAAAACATCAGTTTCATATAAAGATTCTGGTGATGTGTTGACCTTGTTTGAATGTATTTTTGAAGGGCTAAAAGGGCAGCTTCAGCCCACAATGTGATTATAAAATTCCAAAAAAACCCAAAAAAACAATCATATACAAGATGGAACAAATGCTAAAATGCCTAAGTATGCATTTCATAGAATGATTGTACATTTTAAAGAGCATATGTTACGGACTATCCCAAAGATTAGTGAAATGGTTTTAACAACTGACATATTTAAATTATTTGTTTGAATGTTATTTTAATAACATTCAAACATATTTAGTAGATATTCATATTTAGTAGATATTCTGTTTTTAATCAAACAATATATTTATATATTTATTTGTAATAATCAGGCTGGTAGAAATAAATATATAAATACTTTGTTTGATTAAAAACAGAATATCTACTCAAATATGAGTATCGATTAAAAATAATGTTCAAACAAATAATTTAAATATGTGTGTGTGTGAGTATATATATATATATATATATATATATATATAGGATTGGTATGAATGGAATAAAATTCCAATATAAAAAAACAAAACAAAAAAAAAGGTATTTTTAAAAGAGTGTTCAATACAGAGTAGAACAAATAATATTTATTTAAAACTTATAGCATAAGTGTGTTATGACATCACTACAAAGTAGATATTTTGTTTCAACACTTCTTGTGTCTTGTCAAGTGAGGATCATCACTTGACAATGTTATAAATTTTATTTATATAGACACTGAAATAAAGTTTTGCTTATATATTAGTTGCAACATGGTTTATCAGTGAACTGTCTCGGACATCTACCTTCTTTGGCATTTGAAAAATAAAGGGAGGAAATTTTTCAGTTGGCAGTAAATACTTGTTCTGATACATCATGGAAGTATTCTATATTTATTTAACTATTATTTTGTAATCTAATATTTTTATCTTTCTTTGTCATTAGTTATCATTCTTATCTGTATTTTAAAGTATATTTACTGCTTAACTTTTAATTTCTTTCTTCTTGTAAATTATTTTGGTTCAATACTACTACATAGTCAAGTAAATTATTTTGGTTCAATACTACTACATAGTCAAGTAAATTATTTTGGTTCAATACTACTACATAGTCAAGTAAATTATTTTGGTTCAATACTACTACATAGTCAAGTAAATTATTTTGGTTCAATACTACTACATAGTCAAATAAATTATTTTGGTTCAATACTACTACATAGTCAAGTAAATTATTTTGGTTCAATACTACTACATAGTCAAGTAAATTATTTTGGTTCAATACTACTACATAGTCAAGTAAATTATTTTGGTTCAATACTACTACATAGTCAAGTAAATTATTTTGGTTCAATACTACTACATAGTCAAGTAAATTATTTTGGTTCAATACTACTACATAGTCAAGTAAATTATTTTGGTTCAATACTACTACATAGTCAAGTAAATTATTTGGTTCAATACTACTACATAATTAAAGTAAATTATTTTGGTTCAATACTACTACATAGTCAAGTAAATTATTTTGGTTCAATACTACTACATAGTCAAGTAAATTATTTTGGTTCAATACTACTACATAGTCAAGTAAATTATTTTGGTTTCAATACCTACTACATAGTCAAGTAAATTATTTTGGTTCAATACTACTACATAGTCAAGTAAATTATTTTGGTTCAATACTACTACATAGTCAAGTAAATTATTTTGGTTCAATACTACTACATAGTCAAGTAAATTATTTTGGTTCAATACCACTACATAGTCAAGTAAATTATTTTGGTTCAATACTACTACATAGTCAAGTAAATTATTTTGGTTCAATACTACCACATAGTCAAGTAAATTATTTTGGTTCAATACTACTACATAGTCAAGTAAATTATTTTGGTTCAATACTACTACATAGTCAAGTAAATTATTTTTTTGGTTCAATACTACTTACATAGTCAAGTAAATTATTTTGGTTCAATACTACTACATAGTCAAGTAAATTATTTTGGTTCAATACTACTACATAGTCAAACAAATTATTTTGGTTCAATACTACACCATAGTCAAGTAAATTATTTTGGTTCAATACTACTACATAGTCAAGTAAATTATTTTGGTTCAATACTACTACATAGTCAAGTAAATTATTTTGGTTCAATACTACTACATAGTCAAGTAAATTATTTTGGTTCAATACTACTACATAGTCAAGTAAATTATTTTGGTTCAATACTACTACATAGTCAAGTAAATTATTTTGGTTCAATACTACTACATAGTCAAGTAAATTATTTTGGTTCAATACTACTACATAGTCAAGTAAATTATTTTGGTTCAATACTACTACATAGTCAAGTAAATTATTTTGGTTCAATACTACTACATAGTCAAGTAAATTATTTTGGTTCAATACTACTACATAGTCAAGTAAATTATTTTGGTTCAATACTACTACATAGTCAAGTAAATTATTTTGGTTCAATACTACTACATAGTCAAGTAAATTATTTTGGTTCAATACTACTACATAGTCAAGTAAATTATTTTGGTTCAATACTACTACATAGTCAAGTAAATTATTTTGGTTCAATACTACTACATAGTCAAGTAAATTATTTTGGTTCAATACTACTACATAGTCAAGTAAATTATTTTGGTTCAATACTACTACATAGTCAAGTAAATTATTTTGGTTCAATACTACTACATAGTCAAGTAAATTATTTTGGTTCAATACTACTACATAGTCAAGTAAATTATTTTGGTTCAATACTACTACATAGTCAAGTAAATTATTTTGGTTCAATACTACTACATAGTCAAGTAAATTATTTTGGTTCAATACTACTACATAGTCAAGTAAATTATTTTGGTTCAATACTACTACATAGTCAAGTAAATTATTTTGGTTCAATACTACTACATAGTCAAGTAAGTATTTTGGTTCAATACTACTACATAGTCAAGTAAATTATTTTGGTTCAATACTACTACATAGTCAAGTAAATTATTTTGGTTCAATACTACTACATAGTCAAGTAAATTATTTGGTTCAATACTACTTAGTCAAACTGATTATTTTTGGTTCAATACTACTACATAGTCAAGTAAATTATTTTGGTTCAATACTACTACATAGTCAAGTAAATTATTTTGGTTCAATACTACTACATAGTCAAGTAAATTATTTTGGTTCAATACTACATAGTCAAGTAAATTATTTTGGTTCAATACTACTACATAGTCAAGTAAATTATTTTGGTTCAATACTACTACATAGTCAAGTAAAAAGAGTTAGGGTCATTTAGTAATCTATTTGTTGCTGTTACTACAAATGTTTTCTATTATTAATATGTCTCATTGAATTAATTCTAAGATTGAAAATTTATAAGCATATTTTTAGTAAGTGTGTCAAACAACTTGAACAGCATGTAAACAGGGCAGAGGTTTGTTGATGACCGGGGCCAACTCCTTGATTGTATGCCCTTAAGACTTAGGTAGTGGGGGTCTATTTCGGTCTTGTTTATCAAAACATGGATCCACATTCACATCAGCTTGTGGTACCGTAGGCCACTTGTACAACAAAGTTAACAGAAACAATTTAAAATTTCAAAAACTAAATTATTTCACTCTATTGCATTCTCGGTCCCCACTTCTGCATGCTACTGTATATAAATAAGCTTATACGCAGACATAACATGACATTAATACTAATGAGGTTTTAATTAATTTCAGTCTGAATTTTGGGGATGAAAAATTATTATTGCTAATGTTCCTATTTTTGTTGCTGTTATTGCAACTTTCAGCCATTGTGCTCTCTGGCCTTTATCAGATGTTTATTTTTCTGGGTAACCTTCAGAGAATTTCAAACTGAACACTTTATTAAATCTATAGGTGTAGATTGTTCTTATTCCACTAACCCTGTGTAGGGGGGGTCATTTTTTTTTTTTACAACAGAATAAGAACAATCTACTTCTGTACATTACATAAAGGGTTCAGTTCAAAATTCCCTGAAGATTTCAATGATAGACAAATATTTGAAGAGATCCAGAGGGTATAATAGCCAACATGTTCGAAGTTGTTTTACTTCCTTGTATAAACCATTCTTCTTTTATGTTTCATGACTGAGTAATCATGGCACTCCACGACTTCTTATTTCATGTTACTACTTTACCATCCCTCTGTCTTTATTTTTGCCATCCATTCACACACACCCATTTGTTTCCCTCTGCTGCTCTTGTCCTGTTAGTGTTAAATTCTCTAGGCCTTTTTTCACATTGTGTCTCTGAAATTCTAACTGCCTCATTCTGATTGTATAAGGAAAATTGAAATTCCAGCTATAATTTTCTTTTCCCATCCAGGATAAGTTGCTTATTGCTTTCAGATTTTCTTTTTCATTTGTGATATCATTTATTACATTTTCCCTTGTTTCTAAGGACATTTTCCGATCTCTTAATACTTTGCTTAGTTTCTGGAAGACATATTTCATTGTGTCATATTTAATTAAATGGGTATGATATGTCTATCTCCACTGGTTCACTTATAAACAAAAAAACATAACATACTATAAAAGGATTTAAAGTTACCTAATAAATTTCTGCTGGGTTTCATTTCTGTGACGTTAATATTGCAGGCACCAGATGGAAAAGTCAGGATAGTGTTGTAACCTTTGGGTAGTCGTGTGGGGGTGTAGAACCCTTTCATGATGTTGCATGTCTGGTTGTTTCCTTCACATACCCCACACCTGTCAACAACCTTGCCTGAACCAACAATATTATCACACCCGACTTTCTGCAAGAAAAATACATATTTTCCTAGAGATAAACGTTTTTAAAAAGACATTTTATGCAACAAAAACTTGATATATGCTCTGATATATTTATCAGATAAAAACGAAAAAACAAACACTGTTTTTCCACTTTAAATTGAGATGAGGGTCTTTAACAGAAGTAGCAAAACAAATTATTTGTATCGTTGTAGTTAAATTGGTAAGAATGATCTAGTCAGCTGACATTAAGCAGTTTACTAACTTTATATTTTACTTTAAAATCTCAGTAAAATTTTTGATTTGATACTAAACAATTCTTATTAATTTTAAACACTTTTTTACTATACCTTGCTATGTAGAGAACAAATACATTTTAGGTCATATACTTTCTTTAATGGTTGCAGAGTATCATAAAAGACGTGATAAAAATAACAAAATGAAAAAATAAAGCTGAAAATACTTGAATCTATAAAAATACTATATCTTAAAATAATTGATTTCCCAGATTATTTCAAATCATTGGTGCAAGTCTAAAAGGATGTTGACATTATACTTTTTGTATGCTTTTTGGCAATTTTAAACAGACAATAGTCTCATATGAAAAGTTTTTATGAAATCAGACCCTAATTTAAAAAACAAAACAACTTTATGATACAAAAAGGGAGTTAGGCCTGCTTCAAAATTTTCTTCTCATTTCACAAGAAAAAAAAAATATAAAAAATGCACCATTTTTAGCTTCACAACAATGAAGTAGTTTTTTGGACAGCAATAAATGTGAACATTAATGTGTATTTATATATACAAAAGAAAGGATGTCTGAAAGTGTGAGAGTCAAATAACACATGCAGAAAAAAATGGATCAATATGTCCATAGCTGTTAACCAAAAATGGATCAATATGTCCATAGCTGTTAACCAAAAATGGATCAATATGTCCATAGCTGTTAACCAAAAATGGATCAATATGTCCATAGCTGTTAACCAAAAATGGATCAATATGTCCATAGCTGTTAACCAAAAATGGATCAATATGTCCATAGCTGTTAACCAAAAATGGATCAATATGTCCATAGCTATTAACCAAAAATGGATCAATATGTCCATAGCTGTTAACCAAAAATGGATCAATATGTCCATAGCTGTTAACCAAAAATTTCATAGCATAATGTTCAATATATATATATAATTAATATTCATTAGTGAATTGAGTTTGTTGATAAGGAAGAAGATTATTGAAAACATTTGACTGTGTAAAATCATTTTTTTTCTTCACTGAGTTATAGAATTATTGATGTACCAAATTAGATACATATAAGTAAACATTAAAGCTAACAATACTACAATAGCTGTATAGTAGATGTTCTATATATATATATATATATATATATATATATATATATATATATATAGATCACACAACTATCCTACACCAAGAAAACAACAAAAGCAAACTGCAGATCCTTGAGGCAATATTCATTAAAAAACTTAAGCCATCAATTAATAGAATCAGCTATGAATACTGTAGTAATGTTCTAAAACGTTTATAAAAAGAACAGTTTTTTTTTTTTCATGCTTTAACATGTGTTTGACGATGACATTACAACATAAAAAAAAATTCCATTTTGGATAATTTTCACATTCTAATGAATGCTAAGCAATTTGTCAACTGTTATGTTTGAAGCAAGAAGAAAATTCACAGTTAGTTTTAGCAACACAGTTTTGCGGTTATTTTTATGTTACCACAACTCACACCCTGGAGGATGATCTCAGAAGAAGATTGAAAGTACTAGGGAACATCAAGAAATGAATAATAAATAATTTGTCAAAGTTACAACTCATTTCTTACATCTTTCAATTATAATATGCAAAAGATTATCTGCAAGTATGAATGGATTTTATTAAAATTAAGCAGACACAATGTTTGCAATTTATTTAATCTGACACACACACACACACATATATATATATATATATATATATATATATAGGACTGACTCAAGGTACTGGTAACTCAGGAAATTGCTCATGGTACCATCATGTCATATGTTTGGGATCACCCAAAACTATAGCATATAAAAATATAGTTGGTCGTTCATGACCCAAAACAGATTAAGTTCTTTGTCTATTTTGTCAGTCTTGTAAAGACGATACATGTAGAAAGTTTCATGAAAAGATTTGCAGATCTAAAGTCTAGAAAAGATATTTCAACTTTTAAGTAGCAATAGAACAGTAACAGGCTTGCTGCACCCTGTCTACTGAGAGAGAGAGAAAGAGAGAGAGAAAGAAAGAGAGAGAGGGTTGGGGGATAGAAAATAATTTGACTCGGAGACACTTTTGAACTATCAAGACTAGAAAATGATGCCTGGGTAGCTCCCACCCAAATATGACAACAGGTTCATGTTGAACCTGATCTGACTCTTGTAAAGGTAGAGAAATGTTAAACAGTTTGATTTTAGAGGCATTGAATGTAATCAGTCAGTTTTTTCTCCCCGCTAGGAGGTTAGTGCTACATAAGGTCAGCTGCCAATCTCTGATCATCAAGAGTTTTAAATGTGCAGTCATATATTGTCATATCAACAGCATAAATGTTTATCGATGATCACAGTATATTCTTAGGCAGATCATTTATGCAAAAGAAAAAGAGGGTTGATCTGAGAAGTGACTCCAGGGAGATGCTTGCATTGACCACTATGGCTTTGGAAGACTGGCCGTTAATAATTATCTACAGGAATCTCCCTGTTAAGAAGTATTTTATAATTAAGAAGACCCTTCCAATGATTATACATATAGGTTAAGCATAGATGGAGTAAAATTCTGTATCCAAAGGAACAGTCAGTTGAGTGTCATACGTGATACACGCTTTGGACGATCATGTCTCAAAAGAGACATGACTGACTGGGCAGAAGATTATCCCACAGTAGGTTGCCATTGCTTTCTGTGGTAGACTGGTTGACAGCCAAGGCTATAGAACCCAATCTGTCCTATTATTTAACCCATAACTGGAGGGAAGAGATGAATTAATACCTTTCACAAGGGTATTTATGTATCAGTGAATGCAAGGAACTGGAATTCGAACTTGGCTCCCTAATTTGTCGTTCCGAGCTGATATCCACTGTACCATAAAGCACATACATTCAAAGGAATGCTATTCTTAAGAAAGTGCTCAATACTAAGTAGAGCGAATAATATTTATAGAATTTATAACATAAATATGTTATAATATCACTACAAAAGTAACTATTTTGTTTTGACACTATCTGTGCCTTATCAAGTGATGAGGTTTATTTCAAGTTGGAGAATTTTAAAAGGTTCAAGACTAGCCAAACCCCTTTAATCAGGGAGACAGTGTTACATAGAGTAGACCAATCAAAACAGTAATTTCTAATTTGAAGAATATAAGAACAGACTAAAAATACTTTATTGGGGCATTAACATTAATATTTGATTAAAATAGGGATGAGCATTATTAATCAATTATTAATTATATAAATTCTAAATGTGTGTGTATATATATATATATATATATATATAATTGGTTACTTGGACAGTAATTCCTCTTTTATACAAGTCACATCAAAGACAACTAACATAGTACTGTGATTAAGCTTCCAAATGTTCTATGTATCCAACTGCTTTTGGCTTTCTATAGACATTATCAAAGATTTTTCTTTGTTTATTTTTGGACAGTTTTTATGCTTTTTATGTCCAGAAAAAAAAATACTTGCATGAATGCAAGAAAAATCAAATACAAATTTTAATTTTAGTACCTTGTCAGTCATCTTTAATGAAAATATACATGTGTGTGTGTATCTGTAAAGGAACAAAAATGATTAAAAAGACAAGAGGAAACCTATTCTTAGCCAACATGTTTTATCTTTTGAGCAAATGTAGGATTTATTTTGTTGCACATGTTTATATACAAGAGTAAGACTGTCATTGACTTATCAAGCATTTTAAATTTGAGAATGTTCATGGTGATCGAAAGGTCAGTCCAAACAAGCGGAGATTTGTTCAAAAATTCTATTTTTATGCTGCTAACAATGATGCCACTCCAGAGAGACACACACATATTAAAAAATGCTGCTATTTCTCCTCAGTGTCATTAAATTTCCATGTGAAGTCTCGGGCCACATAAGGTATGGCTGCAATGGTTTTTGTATACAAGTAAACAGAAAGAACATTTCTACTCAGAATCAGGAAAAGACATTTGAAATTCCATGGATATCTAATGAAGAAGGAAGGTTTAAAAAATCTAACCCTCACCATACATATTGAGGGTAAGAGAGATAGAGTAAAGCAGTGAGCCGTATATCCCAGAGTAAGGGATCCTTAACAAAGAGAAAAAAAACTGCTATGAGCTATAAAGAATAGGAAGTTATGGAGAGTCATGATTGCTGATGTCCTAATGGGGTGTGGCATACAGAAGTAGGTGGAACTGGCAGCCCTACATAACAACCAGTTTTGAATTTAGACTTTTCATTCTACATTTGTTGCTAACCAAAGCTAAAGACCCCAGTCTACTTTGCTATTTAACCCATAAGCCTATTAAGTGCCAATACACTTAACTTTAGATCAAAATTCAATTAATAAGTTATAGATCCTCTTTGCGTAGACTTGTGTAAACTTAAATATCTAAACTTGTTCATAAATGGAACTTTGTGTGTGTGTATCCGTTACCTATAAACTCCGAAATGGCTGAACCGATTTTCTTGAAAATTTACGCAGTTGTATTATAAGCATCTGCAAGTGTTCTTAGCTAGGCTCTGTGTTGAGGTACCCCAGATAAATATTAAAAATCAATAATCGAAAAAATCGGGTTATAGAAGGAGTGGTCCGATTTTAATCAAATTTCATACACACATAGACAAAGACATAAGAAATGATATTCAGAAGTTTCAAGGTTGCAGTTCTTACAATAGTGCAGAAAATCGATAATATATATATATATATATATATATATATATATATATATATATATAAATGTTTTCATAACACCCGAGCAACGCTGGACTATACTGCTAGTTATATATGAAAGAGATATATTTTTATGAAATTGTTTTGGTTTTTATTTTGTTCAGTCTTTAATCTCTATAGACTGAAACTATTCTTGTAATGCCATAAAAAAATACAGACAATATAATTTCTTAAAGCATCAAGATTCATATTGAGGACATCACTCCACTGTGTGTTTCTGCAATTATCATTCCTATTAAGGTAAAACACTCAAAATTTTTTTTTTCCTTATCTTTGCTAGAATTTATTTAACCCCATGCAGCTGTTTGACTTTGATGTGGGGCTATGCCTAATGCCAAAAAGTCCAGAGATCAAAACAATATTTAAAAAAAAAAAAGTTGCTACTTTTCTTTTCAAAGAATTCATCAAAGTCTGTAAGGAACCATTCACAAAAACATTAAGCACATGTATGTACTTCTTTATATTCGTTTTTATAGATAAATATGAAAATTTATTTGCACATGTATACACACAAACAACTATTTTGTCTGTTAAAGATATTTTCCTTTGGAAGTTCAAAAAGAAAATCTGGAGCAATGTATATATAGTAATCATGATCAAGATTTCCATGACTTCCCAGAGTTGTAGGGGCACCACTGTGCTGCAGCTGCAGTAGAAGTTGTGTATATTGGGCAAGGTAGCTCAACTCTCTCCAGGCTGGTTTTGAATTCATAGTTTTTCCTTTTTCTAGACTGGTTGCTATAGGCTGAGGCTATAGATCCCAGTCTGTTCTGTTACTTATAGCTGGGGCAGTGGAGAAGAGATGGATACATACCTTTCTCAAGAGTATAAGCCCATAAGTGAATGTAATGAACTCAACGGGAATTCAACCTCGACTCTTCGATTCCTCATTCTGAGTTGCTATTTATTAATTCACCATGCCTATATATATATATATATATATATATATATATATATATATAAATTAAGACAGACATGTTATTTCATGGTGAATTGGAAGTATAGGCCTATTTCAGGCGAATCATTGTCAGCTTCCATCTTTATTTTACAAAAGATTTTACACGAATCATGTCTGTTTTAATTTTTCTTATATTTGCTCTATTTGTATTTATATGCATATATGTTTAGAGCTCTCTTAGAGAGTTATCCTACCATTGTATGTACAAGATACTCCTTTGGATTCTTCTATACCCACACTGCATGCTGATATATGTATGTACACATACAGAGGGGTGGACAAAATAATGGAAACACCATAAAATTTCAAGCAAATTTATTTTAATATGGAATAGGACTGCCTTTGGTAGTAATTATAACTTGAATTCTGTGTGGGATTGACTCGTACAAAGTTTGAGTTGTTTCCAGAGGAATTTTTATCCATTCTTCAGATTAAAACAGTCACTAATTCTTTTAATGATAATGGTTGAGGATATCGAGTCCTCACTTGTTTTTCTAAAATGAACCAGAAATTTTCAATGATATTGAGATCACTACCTACCCCTTCTATTACTACCCCTTCAGTTTATAAATAACCATGAATTCATTTTATATTTTCTAAATCATTTTCACAATTTATTTTAAACTATTACTTGAAGAAGAACAGTATTGCTCTGAAACATAATATATATAAGAGATAATAACTACACTTGTGCTGAAAAATCTTTCACATATCTACGAAGAAGGAAAAAATGGTTTTAAAAAAGAAAGAACTATGTACATGAACATCAGTCAAAAGAGAGCTCAGACTGAGTCAGCATGTAGCCCAAAGAAAAAACCCCAACACGAGCAATCAACTAACAAAAAAGCGCTCAATACTTAGGTATAGCGGAATATATATATATATATATATATATATATATATATATATATATATATTGTAGGCTCATATAGAATGTAATAAAATAACTGAAAATAAAGCAAGCCCATTGAGGATAGGTTTAGTGGATGCACATTGGTCATTTTGTGAGGTTGTACCATAGGAAGTTGACAAGTATGAAATGATAGAACTTTGCTTCTAAGATAACAGGAAATGCTGGTTGAGTCAGAAAGATTTAAGAACAACAGTTGATGAATGGATCCAGAAATAGTTTTACATCTCCTGCTAAAAAAAAAAAAAAAAAAGGTGTAACTTTGCACTTTAAAGACCATTTGTTATTTTAAGCCAAACACATTCATATTTATTTCACTATTCTGGATTTTCTGAGAATACTTTCTGATTCAAATCAGATCAATTAAATGTTTCAGTTGCTTCGTACACAGAATGAAATGCTTGTTCAGATCATGCCAGTTATTAATTAGAAATGTACATAAGCCACTCTTTGATCTCAAATACAAAATTACAAACTCAATGAAGCTAATTGACTTGTTAATCATAACCCAAAATGCCAAATACAGGTGGGGGATACTAGAATCAATCATGTACAAAATTTAAATACCTAGAAAGTGTTCTAACAGGAGATGGAGAGTGCGACACAGAGATCCGAAGGCAAATTGGCATGGCAAAGGACGCGTTCCAGTAAAGTATTAAGAAACAGGAAAATTCCACTAGAAACAAAGAAGAGAGTGCTAGATTGCTATGTGATGTCAGTTCTTCAATACGGCAGTGAATGCTGGACAATATCATCGAAGATGAAGAAAAAACTTGAAGCAGCGAAAATGAGATTCTACAGAAGGATGCTGTGGATATCATGGACCAAGCATGTGAGCAACAATGAGGTGTTGGAAAGAATGACAACGAAAAGAAAAATAATAGTGAGTATCAGGAAGAGACAACTGAAGTTGTTGGGACATGCAATGAGGAAGGAGGGCTTGGAGAACCTGATACTGAAAGGCCAGATAGAAAGAAAAAGAGACAGAGGAAGGCAGCGGATAACATATTTGAAGGGCCTAATCAGGTGGATGACGGAACAAGAGTTGCGTGGTGTAATGGGAGAAAACATACTAAGAGCCACCAGGGATAGGGAGACATGGAAAGCCATGATTGCCTACGTCCTGAAAGGAGAGGGCGTATAGAAGAAGAAGAAGAATCATAAGCTGTTTCAAGTCAAGTCAGATCAAGTACTTGATTGAATTGCTAATCATAGTTCAGCTCGAATACACTCAGAAAGCAAAAATTAAACACAGGTTGGCACAAGATTAGAAAATTAGGAAACATATGCCTAGTAAAGAGATAGCAAGCAAAGTTTATATTAAAATGGTGGAAATGCTGTTGATTTGAATCTCATATTTAACCTTAAATGTCTATTAAAATAGATCAGTATAAACACAGAATTTTGTAATGAATCCTGTAACTCGTTAAGGTTGTAAGGGCACCAACATATACTGCAGTCATTGTCTTGAAGAAAATAGCCAAACAGGACCCATCTCTCTTATTTTAATCATCTCACCCCAAGCAAGGCATTCTACTGCCACTGTTGCACAGGGGGTTACATAGGGGAAAGTGATGAGAAAGAGGGGTTAGTTATAAGAAATATCAGGAGGAGGGTAACAGACGGATGATGATACCGAGGGTGGGGGTGGAGTAGATGAAAAAAGAGCTTGAGAGAATGGATGCGAGTTAGTGTGATAGGAGATGTCTACTGACCTTACATTTAAATTCCTAGAGATTGTAGCTATCGGGGAAGCAAGTATATAGAAGGGAATTCCACAGGTGGGAAGTTCATGAAAAGAAGCTGTTAGAGTAGAAATTGTGGTTACATTTTCTGTTTTACTGTAAAAGCAGGCCAATTTTTAAATTCAGAGTTTTCATTCATATTTTTTTTTTTTAATCATATCACCCCGAGCAAGGCGGTAATGCCACTGATGGGCAGGGGGCTACGTAATAGTGAGAAGATTGGAAAAGAGAAAGCCGGAAACCACATCCTAAACAAGGAACAAGGGATGAGCCTCTTAACCTGTTCAATAGATGTGGGTGGAATGTGAACCGGGCGATAGATAGATCTATCTACTCCAATTTAAAAAAAACAAAAAAACATGGTGGTGGATTACTAAGTTTTAACTTAGCAAAAGTCCAGTAGATTGGATACCACTGCAAGGCAAGAGCCTACAGTCCATCATGGTTTTAATCTAAAGCTGGAGGAAGATGAACTTATGCTTTCTTTAAAAGTCATAAGTGCAAAGTTAATGAAACAGAATCTAGTGGGAGCTAAACTTTTCTATACCCAAGCACAAAATTACCTGAAGTAAAAAAATGATTCTTAGTTTACTTGCAAAACATCACTTGAGACAGGTGTGTGTGCTTGAAGTAAAATCATTGTGATACAGTGGATATTGACTCAGAATGACAAATCGGGGAGCCAAGATCGAATTCCAGTTGAATTCATGGCATTCACTTACGTACTAATACCCTTGGAAAAAGGGTATTAATTCCTGTCTTCCCTCCAGTTATGGGTTAAATAATAGGACATATTGTATACTCTTGGTCGGTAACCAGTATAACATTTTTTTGTGTGCTGTGGTGCAGTGGATATCGACTCGGAATGACAAATCAGGGAGCTGAGTTCAAATTCCAGTTGAATTTCTTGCATTCGCTTATGCACAAATACCCTTGTGCATATATGATACACACTTTGGGCAATCATGTCTTGAAAGAGACATGACAGACTGTGCAGAAGATTATCTCGCAGTAGGTTGCCATTGCTTTCTGCAGTAGACTGGTTGCCGACCAAGAGTATAGAATTCAATCTGTTCTATTATTTAACCCATAACTGGAGGGAAGAGATGAATTAATACCTTTCCCAAGGTATTTGTGCGTAAATGAATGCAAGGAATTCAACTGGAATTTGAACTCAGCTCCCTGATTTGTCATTTCGAGTCGATATCCACTGCATCACAGCGCACAAAAATAATGTTATACTGAAATTTTTGTTTATTGTATCAATAAGAATTACTACATTGTCGTATATAAAATATACTAGTACATACAAATTTCATTAGAAACAAAGAATACAATACTATGGAATATCATTCTCCTATATGGTCGTGAATGCTGCACAGATAAAGAGACTTGAAACCACAGAGATGTGATTCTACAGAAGAATGCGAGGATACCATGGACTGAATACGTGAGTAATGAAAAAATTTTAAGAAAAAATGGAAACATAAAGGAAACTTCTACTCAGAATAAGAAACAGTTAAAGTTTCTAGGATGCATAATGAAGCAAGAAGGCTTGGAGGATTTGATACACACAAGACATACTGAAAGCAACATAGACAAAGGGTAGCAGCGAATAACGTACCTAACAAGTTTGTGTAAACAGATGGCAGAATAAGAATTGAGAGGGATAGCAAAAAGACAAACCTTATTAAGAGCTACAAAAGATAGGAAGTTGTGGAGAGCCATGATCTCTCATATCTTAAAGGAACATGCCAAAAGAGTAGGGGATACACTCTTTTTAGAGTATTGGTAATCTATCATATATGCAAATCAACATTTTCAGAATAAAATTGGTATTAACTAAAGAATGTTGGTAAAATTTTCAGAATGTACTGATTATATTGAAGGAAAGAGAAGCTTGAAAAGAAACCATAAGATAGAGAGGAGCCAGCGATATTGCAAATAGTTTTTGTCAATAAAAACATGATAAAAGGTTTTCTCGTTTGTGAATATAAATGTTGAATTTATTTTGACAAGAGAAATAAACTCCAATTTTGTAGATTTTGAAATTCTTAAATGTTCAAATGTTCAAAGAGAAGGAGTGTATGCAAGGATTAGCAAGGTAGTGATAATCTGTGTTTCTTTCTTTTATCACTGACGAGAAAATGAAAAGAAAAGTAAAGCAATAAAGGAAAATTACTTATCAACATTAATTTTTAGGAGTCAGTTCAAGTGCCATGTTGTTTTCTTTGTTGACGGTGAGAATGGTGAGGATGAAGAAGAGATAAAAAAGAATAGCACACAAGAAGAAAAGGGAGAACGAATGTGTGTTGGGACATTAGGTCCTCATCAGTGGCTTGAAATTTCTTTTATGACATCTTGGCGGTGTCTGATCTCCCATCTGACTGATTTGACTTTCTTTTTCTATTTTTTATAGCAAAAGACTTTTTTTTCACATTGGCACATGAATTTCTCTTAAGTTTTGTAAATTGCTTCCTTCATTAGTTAGAAAATTAATTTAACATTGGATTGCAAAATTTGGCTTCTTTTTCTTTCAGTACAAGGTCAATCCTTTTATCTATTGGTCAAAATTAGATTTCACACTGGATTGCAAAATTTGTAAAAAGTTATTTTTAATTCTGTATTCACCACAATGTATATGTATGTATGTGTATATATATATATATATATATATATAT
>JBBBDQ010001225.1:0-156288 GCA_037127315.1 Ascarosepion bandense
CTCCCATATTCATGCTTTCCTGACGGCTACAACCTCCAGAAATTTAAATACAAAGTCAATACTCATCTACTAACCACTGGACTCTAGCTCTCTCCCCACCCCTGTATAACCTTCCCTTTCTATCCACCTATGTATCTGTCATCGCACCTGCTTTCTCAGCTTTCTATTGCTCCTTTCTAACTAGTTTGTACTCCTCACTCTTTTCTAATTAATCTTTTTACAGTTTGTAGCCCCCCTGCACATCAGTGGCATTTCTACCTTGCTCGGGGTGAAATGATTAAAAAAAAAACTGCGGACAGTGGTAACAAGTGAGACAAATGAATTGTTGAAGGTTGAGGAAAGAAAAAAATTTAGCCTTTAAATATATTCAACTTGTTCACAAAGAAAACAGAAAACGAAAGAAGAAAGCAAGTAAACTATAAATCTGTTGAGATGTTTTATTATTTTTTGGAATTTAGTTTCTTCTCGTGAAGACGGTTTTCCTCTAATCTAAACTTATTTATAAATGGAACTTTGTCTCTGTGTGTGTATCCGTTACCTATAGACTCCGAAACAGCTGAACCGATTTTCTTGAAAATTTACACAGTTATACTATAAGCGTCTGCGAATGTTATTAGCTAGATTTTGTGTCGAGGTACCCCCGATAAATATCGAAAATCGAAAATCGACAAAATCGGGTTATAGAAGGAGTGGTCCGATTTTAATTAAATTTGATACACTCATAGACAAAGACATAAGAAACGATATTCAGAAGTTTCAAGGTTGCATTTCTCACAATAGTGCAGAAAATCGATAATATATATATATTATCGATTTTCTGCACTATTGTGAGAACTGCAACCTTGAAACTTCAAATATATATATATATATATATATATATATATATATATATATATATATATAAATCGATACCAGGAAATCAAAATTTGACTTACATCCATTCATTTTTCTTTCAGTCTACGGTTTCGCTTTAACTGGAAACAACTATTGCTTTTTAGCCTTTCTTGACAACGTCGAAAGTGTCTGAGCTCCAGGACCATGGATTAGTTTTAAAGCTTTCATTACACCCGAGCAACGCCGGGTTATACTGCTAGTAGGAAATAGATGAAACACAGGAAGATTTCTTGATGACTCCTGTTACTACTTCAACTCAAACTGTTACTCCGACTGACTGCTTGTACTATCTCACGGACTCCTAATTAATACGTTGTTTTTTACTTATACGGAGGTAGCGGTAGACACAAAACGTGCGTGAATATTTAACGAAAACATTATTAATTCCATCTTAAAATGTGTGCTACTCGAAGAGTATCTAAAATATGTAATAACTTAATAAATGTACATTCTTAAAATCTGAAATTTGCAGATTTATAATTTTATATACGATTTTAGTGCTGTGCACATTTTTTTGTAAATCATGAGTTTATTGAATTTGAATTTGGAATACTGTATCTTTTTAATAATTTTCATTAAAAAAGTTTTTACTTTGTCTAAAACGATATGTTCGAATCTGTCTAGCTTGTTAATTTTACCAAATCTTAATCTATATACATGTATAAACTACTATTCGTTTGTTATCATATCTGGTTGTCCGCTCCTGCTATTGTCAACGAAATTCAAAAGAGGATCTACGATGTAGTTGATCCTGACTTGACAACTTGCTTTCAGTCACTTTCTCACCGACGAGATGTGGCTTCTCTGTCTTTTCTACATCAAGGTTTCACCTTTTTACCATCAAAATACTAAAATGTACCTGTCACTTCTACTCCATCAGTTATTTTTCTCGTACTTCCTGCCTGGGAAATTCCCTTCCGTACACTTGCTTCCCTGACAGGTCAGTCAGTTGAGTGCCATACGTAATACACGATTGGGCGATCATGTCTCGATTTTCCCTCAGTAGGTTGCCATTACTTTCTGCGGTAGACTGGTTGCTAACCAAGGCTATAGAAACCAATCTGTTCTATTATTTGACTCATAACTGGCGGGAAGAGATGGATTATTGAATTTCCTAAGGGTATTTGCGTGTAAGGGAATACAACGAACTCGGCTCTTCGATTTCCGTTTCGAGTCGATATCCACTACCCCACAATGCACATCCTCCATGACAATCCCCAAAAGTTTAAATGCAACGCCAATTGCAATCTTCTAGTTCCCTAAATCTCAATGAAACTTTCTACCTCCAATCCTTTCTTCGGCATCCACTGTACCTTGTTTCTCTTTCTCTGTAATTTCCTGCGCTCTGATGACAGTCCTGCTTTTTTTCAAAGTTAAATGATTATATATATATATATATATATTATTTCTTCAAAATCAATACAAATTAAAAAAAAAAGAAGATAAAAATCACCATTTAAGTCAAAACACAAAGTTCCTAAAATCTGAAAAAAAAAAAAAAAAAAAAAAAAACGAAACAAAAACAAAACAACTTTTACAATTTTGATATAACCTAAGGAAAATAACCTTTTTGGAACTGATAAAATGATTAAAAAACAAAAAATGAAAAAAAAAAAAGAAAATAAAAAAAGACCCCACCACCACTACAAAAAAAAAAACAAAAAAAACATTGGAAATTTGTTAAAAATACAGAATCGCTTCAAATGTTTTGAGCAACTAAGTCAAGGGAAAAATGAATCAGGAAAACACATCAAGAGGCAACAATCGTAGGTCTTGATTTATCGAAAGCTGCTAAATTGAGTTTTAATTGATTTTTTGTGTTTTTTCAAACACGGCTGATATAAACTGGATGAAGTTTTCTTTTACGAGATGTAAAAGAAAAGCGTAAGATTCTTTTCAAAAATTAAAAGTATCATAAAACAGGAAAAGTTTTTAGATTAAGAGAAATGTGCTGAAATACTATATAATATAAATCCTGCTACATGGTAGTAAATGCAGGACATTTCGTCACTGATGAAGAGAAGATTTGAGGCAACATAGATCTGGTTCAACTAAAAGATACCGAGAATCCCATTGACAGAATATATAAAAAAAACTTTTTAAGAAAAAAGGTAAGAAAAATTGTATTTAAAAAGAGACAGCTGAACTTTCTAGGGCACGTAATGTGGAAAGAAATCTTGGAAAGTTTAGCACTCACAAGATGTACTGAATGTAAAAGATAAATTGAAGGCAACATAGAGTAGCGTATTTAATGTTCTTGTACAAATGGATGAGAGAACAGTAAGAGGAGAGACATTGTTTTTAGAAAAAAAAGGATAGAAAGTGGTGGAGGGTTATAATCAACCTACTTACTAAGCTTGTATAAATGGGTGGCAGAACAGAAACTGAGAGTAATAATAAAGGAACAAGCATTGATTTTAGCTACAAAGGATAGGAGGCTGTTGCGGGTTTGCTCCTAGTTAGAGTAAAAGCAATGGAAAATAAAATCCACTCATATAAACAACGAGTTGTTACTTTTTTTTTTTAATCATTTAATCATATGACCCCGAGCAAGGGGGTAACGCCACTGAAGCGCAGGGGGCTACGTAAGAGTGAAAAGAATGGAGAAGAGAAAGCTGGAAACCACATCCTAAGCAGGGAACAAGGGATGAGCCTCTTCACCTGTTCAATAGACGTGGGTGGAGTGTGAACCGGGCGATAGTTTAGTCTACTCCAATTGAGGAAAAAAAAGTAAATAAAAGAGTGAAAAGAATGGAGAAGAGAAAGCCGGAAACCACATCCTAAGCAGGGAACAAGGGATGAGCCTCTTCACCTGTTCAATAGACGTTGGTGGAGTGTGAACCGGGCGATAGTTTAGTCTATCTACTCCAATTGAGGAAAAAAAAGTAAATAAAAGAGTGAAAAGAATGGAAAAGAGAAAGCCGGAAACCACATCCTAAGTAGGGAACAAGGGATGAGCCTCTACACCTGTTCAATAGACGTTGGTGGAGTGTGAACCGGGCGATAGTTTAGTCTATCTACTCCAATTGAGGAAAAAAAAGTAAATAAAAGAGTGAAAAGAATGGAAAAGAGAAAGCCGGAAACCACATGGATGTGCGTTGTGGCGCAGTGGATATCGACTTAGAATAAGAAATCGGAGAGCCCAGTTCGAATTCTAGTCGAATTCGTTGCTTTCACTTACGCGCAAATACTCTTGGGAAAGGTATTAATCCACCTCTTCTCCTTTCATCTATGGGTTTAATAACAAAACAGGTTGGGTTCTACAGACTTAGTTGGCAACCAGTCTAGCGCAGAAAGTAATAGCAACCTACTGCGGGAAAATCTTCTGCCTAGTCAGTCATGTCTCGAAAGAATCATGATCGCGTATAACACTTAACTGACTGTCGTTTTAAAAAATAAAAGAAATCGAGTAAATTTTAAAAAATGCAAACTTTCAAGTATGTCAATTTTGTAGCTAAAATCCATGTCTGTCTCTTAATTATTCAAACCAGTTTTTGTTGTGCCATCCATTTATGGTGAAAATTTCAAATATTTTATATCTAGCTAATAAACAAGAAATAAAATATACTTGTATGGAAACAAAATAAGCTGAAAAGAAGATATTAAAATCTAGCTAATTTGAATCGTGTGTTTCTATGTTTGTTTGTCCGTGTGAAAGTGTTCATATATTATTCCCAAGCTGGGAACAGGTTACGTGTTGGCGTTGTCACTACCTCATGCGAGAAGGAAAAAGGAGGACTAAACAGGAAGTGTCCCTCTTTTTTTTTTTTTATAGCAGTTTAACAGCGTCTAACGGTGTCTTGGCAAATCTAGCAAAGCCAAGTGGGAGTAATAACAAAGTTATGGCGAGCCATGATTACCTCACGTCCTGAAGGAATAAAACTGGGTAGAACTCACGGTTCTAAAGTTAAAATGACTTTGAATAAAACTGGGTAGAACTCACGGTTCTAAAGTTAAAATGACTTTGAATAAAACTGGGTAGAACTCACGGTTCTAAAGTTAAAATGACTTTAGATAAATGAATTAAAAAATAGCGTATGTCATTTGTAACTTTTCTTCAAATTTTGATGGATCAGTTATATTTTTTAGCCTTTCATGATGAAACAATAATTTCCGCCGAAGAAAAAAAAATCGTTTCTTTAAAAATTTCAGGGAAAATGTAAGATAGATTAATTAACAGCTTCAGGTCTTTAAAATAAACGATTGAGAGAATTTGGTCTTCGGATTAAATCACAAGGAAAAATTTGAAGAATTTTTCTCTAAATATAATTAGATAGGTCAAGTGAAATTACTTTTTGTCAGAAAAAATTATTTATAAGGGTTAAGAAAAAAATTCTTATTTCCGTTGAGGAACATGTGGGTTCCAAGTGTGAGAAAAACGATAGGGTTGACTGTAGTTTACTTTCTTGGTGATGACAGTAAAGACATTAAAAAGGAAACAATAACAACATCTAAACAATTTTTTTCCATCTAATCCTTTCTGACAATATAAACGAGGCGCATATTCTTTAAAATGGAAAAATAATTATTAGTAGACTAGTAGAAAATTTCAATAAGGAAAAATACCTTTTTCACATTGATATTGCATAACTGTGTTGAAAGAAACGCTGACTTTCAGCTGTTGAGAAACCACAAAAATATATGATTTTTTAAAGCTTTTAAATTAAAGTCGACGAAAAGAAAGTCTAATGGAACAGAAAAAAAGATTTAAGATGAGAAGGTTGGTAATTATGTGTAAATACGAGAAAAGAAAGTAAAATTAGACGTTTTCTTACTTTTTTTTTCTTTAAATCGGTTCATTTTCCCCATCAAAAACTGATGGGAAATGCTTCTTTATTTATTTAACTGTAACAAGTAACGGATTTATTTTTGGTGTGCCTGGAATTAACATTATGCTAATGTAAGTGTAACGAATAAAGAATTCGTGTCTTTTGCTTCAAAATTCTCCTGTCCTATTTTGGTGATAGTCAGCATCAGTTTAAATTGACAACGTTAGTGTCCATTTTTCTTGGAGTTCGTAATTTTATTAAATCCAGATGAAATCTTGGAAATTTTCCGACAAATTTCAATGAAATTTTCACTTTCAAAAATGACAGTTTAAAACTATAGTTTAGATATATGAAAAAAAGCATAATTTTGTTTATGCACTAACATTTTTTTTTTGGCAGATGTCTTAACTACCTATCTTTTACAAGGATATTCACCCTGCACAAGGCCCAAGAGCCACTCGAGGTAGAGGGTTACAGAGTAAGCGTCACAGTTTATGGGAATATATAGGAAGGAAGATGGTTGACTCTAGACTTGAACAGGTTAAGATTGTTGGGAATGGGGAAGCATTCTCTTGGGAGTTGATTCCACAAAGCATCTCTTCGTGGGAAGAATCTGCTTGAAGAAAAATTACATCTTACCAATAGAATACGAAGGGAATGCGAGTGTTTCACTACAATGTGAGTAGCATAGCTGGTCTTAGACTTGAAGTTCAGAACTAGTGGATTATATATATTCCGTCTATCTGAAAGATAGCATTAAGCGGTCTTTAAAATCTTGTATTAGGAATTGATTTCCAAAGGTAGTTTCTCCTCTGTAAGCTTTTATTTTGCTCAAAATTTGTCTTTTTAATGACCAGAAATCAAAATATTAGTTTTGGAAATTGAGTTGGGTCGAGATTTTCAGCACCCCTTTCATATTTGATGTTCGTAAGTATATGTTTATGCTGTGTTAGACGTGAAAGTTAGAACTGGTAGAACCAAGGAATATAGCTCGTCTGAACAATTTCCATGGAAATAGCCATAGAGCAGCAAGAGACATGCATCGTTTCGTCTGTGAGAAGGGGTTGTAATATGTCACCCACAAGGACACGAACATGCTTTTGAAGTCTATTGAAAATGGAAAGTAAAGACTACGCATCTATTGCCCACTAGCAGTAAAGCCCGGCGTTGCTCGGGTGTAATGAAAGCTTTAAAACTAATCCATGGTCCTGGAGCTCAGACTCTTTGGACGTTGGCAAGAAAGACTAAAAAGCAATAGTTGTTACCAGTTAAAGCGGAACCGTAGACTGAAAGAAAAATGAATGGATGTAAGTCAAATTTTGATTTCCTGCTATCGTTATCAAACAAGTTTTTTCGTCGTAAACTGAATTTTGAAGGCCAAATAAGTCCTCTGAGTAAATTGTATCATTGCTGAGACTAAGAACTACAATTATACCTATTTAGAGCCAAACCCGAAGCAAAAACTAAAATAAAATGGCTGAAAAAAAATACAGACATACAGGCAGATAAACAGACAGACACACACACACACACACACACACAAACATCTTGCCTTTATATATATATATATATATATATATATATATATATATATTATCAATTTTCTGCATTATTGTAAGAACTGCAACCTTAAACTTTTGAATATCGTTTCTTATGTCTTTGCCTATGAGTGTATCAAATTTGATTAAAATCGGATCACTCCTTCTATAACCCGATGTTTTCGATTATCGATTTTTATCGGGGGTACCTCGACACAAAACCTAGCTAAGAACACTCGCAGACACTAATGGTACAACTGTGTGAATTTTCAAGGAAATCGGTTAAGCCGTTTCGGAGTCTATACGTAACACACAGACAAAGTTCCATTTATAAATAAGTTTAGATATCTGACAGCAGTAATCCATTCCAGGCTTTATTTGTCTCTTGTAATGATGTAGAATAGAAGGAGGAGTCCGGTACCTAGAGAAGCGAAACAAGGAACTGACCATTTTGCCAGCATCTTTAGCAATGGATCGTATGTAAGATAAATCACAACCTGGCTCTGTGAATTTTGTGGATATGGTTAGAAAAGAGGGACCACACTGAATATGAGAAATCACATTGATTTTCTGTGAGCCTTCAGCTCAACGCTTGATCACGTTTGTCTACATGTGTTTATGATTACTGCGGATTAACATAATAAACAACCTGTCGGCAAATAGGTCTCCAAAAATAAAACAAAAATCAACTAAACTCCATGGAAATCGGTTCTACAGAGCAGCGATTCGCGAAAAGAAGCTACTTCAGTGAAACTTTCATCTCACAAATGGAATACAAAGGGGTGTGAGTAGCAAAGTGGGTCTTAGACTTTATAGTCACAACTGGTGGAACAACAGAAATGTAATTCGTTTGAACACTTTCCACTGAAGTAGCGGCATGGCTGTGAGAAACCTGCGATGTTTCGTCTGTGTGGAAAGAGTTGTAGGGTGGAAAGTATTTTTCACCCACAAGGACGCGGAGAGGCTTTTGAAATTTATCGAGAACGGAAAGTGAAAACTAGTTAGTTCCTGCCCATATCTGACCGTAGTACTTCAATTTAGGCCTCATCTGTCTCTTGTAAAGATTTAAGATAACAGGGGGATTTAGGTACTATATAATTAAATCAATTTTTTTCCATGTATCTAAAATATATCTATTTTTGATACCAAAACGATATGAGTCTACCTGTATTCTTTGGCTAATTGATGCATTTTTATTCAGTGATTACTTGAAAATAGCCTGTATAGTTGAATACTAATTTAGAAAAACACCAGAAAAGAACGCTCGTGAGTGCGATCACACAAACACATATATAGGTTAAGAAAAAACAGACATTATATTTTTATGAAGCTAAATGTTTTACTTCCTTTCCATTGTTTGTAGTCTTTCGGTAACATATTTCAAAGAAAAAAAAAAGACATTGAGATCTCATTTTTTTGTGGGGGGGGCGACACAGACAATGAAAATTGGAAAAGGCTCCTTCCTCACTCGTCACCAGTCAGTTAAGTGCCATACGTGATACACGCTTTGGGCGATCATGTCTCGAAAGATACATGACTGACTGGGCAAAAGATTATCCCGCAGTAGGTTGCCATTGCTTTCTGCGGTAGACTGGTTGCCGACCAAGGCTATAGAACCCAATCTGTCCTGTTATTTAACCCACAACCAGAGGGAAGAGACGAAATAATACCTTTCCCAAGTGTATTTGCGCGTAAATGAATGCAAGAAATTCAACTGGAAATCGAACTCGGCTCCCCAATTTGTCGTTCCGAGTCGATATCCACTGCACCACAACATCACCAAAAAGTAAAAATAATAGTAGCTATGCATTTGCGCATGTATATTAACTCAAGTCAGTGTAGTGTTTACAATTTTAGTCAAATATTAGTTCTTGAAACATTCATATGGATGTCGTGCATGGTATAACATTCATTCAGACCCCCCTCCCCACAAAAAAACAAAAAAAACAAAAAAAAACAAAACAATAAACTGTCATCTGTACAAAACCAAGTTTCTCAGATCAATGATTAAAATGGCTTCGAGCGAATAAAGCATGTGGATTTTGGCGAAGGTCATCATTCTTTGAACCTTCTGGACTGACGCAATATAAACACAAAGAACTGTACCAGATAACAAGCACCACATCAATTGAGGACTTGGATATAAGACGTAAGTAGAAGGGAAATTAACATCATCAAAATGTTAACGTCCCACTTTACGTCAAAGAAAAGGTTTGCAAGGAAGCAGCCATTAGAACTTAAGAGTGATGATAGTTAATGTATTTGAGAAACTCATTTTATTGAAAAATTATTTTAATGTAATACTGGCTGCTCAGTCAATGAATGTTGAAAGTTTCTTCATAAGAAAATGTCTAATATTAGCATTATAATCATAACTACACACAAATTCTAAAGAACTGATATGGTTACTTCTTAATACGATGTAATTTTATTACTGGAAATCTACTAAAAATAACGTTTGTTTATATATATATATATATATATATATATATATATATGGATTTAAACAAATTTAATGTCCATTTTTTTTATTTAATATCCGGGCCTAGGTTGCCTTTCGGCCGACACTTCGTCAGGGACCAGTCGTTGGCAACTTTGGTTATAACAGATTGATTAGGAAATAAATAAATATGGAAACTACTGGAATACGCTTAAAATTACGAATATTGTAAATACGTTAAAATTAAGGAAGAGGAGGGGAACAAAAAAAAAAAACGATTAAAATACGTAAATAAAGAAAAATGATCCAGTGGAACATAAAAAGGAAAAAATAAAGCACATATTTTTATTTTTTTTCCTATTTACGCTCCACTAGATCATTTTTCTTTACGTATTTTTTCTTTTTCTTAATTTTACTTATTTACAATATTCGTAATTTTAAGCGTGTTCCAGTACTGTCTCCATATTTATTTCTATTCTAATCAACCTGTTATATAACCAAAGTTGCCAACGACTGGTTCCTGACAAAGCGTTGGCCGAAAGGCAGACTAGGCTCGGATATTAAAAACAAAATGAACATGCAATTATGTCTGTTTAAATCCGTATTCCTTTTCTGTGGCATCAGGTCATTATATATATATATAATTATTTCACTCCAAGTAAGGAAGGACCGCCACAAGAACGCGGGCAGTTACAATGAAAAAAAGAAAAAAAAACAACTGGATACAGTGGGTATTAAGGAAAGGATAAAAGATGAAAGGGATTCAAGAAGATAGAAAAATGGTAATTAATGTTTCATTTAAATTTTTGGAGACTGTAGCTATCTGGAAATCAAGTAAAAGTAAAGAAGTTCCACAAGTGGGGGGAGCGCGAGGAATAAACTGTTGAAGGAGAAAAGGCAGTTAAATTGAACTATTTAAACTGGGACCTAGATGCCAATCTAGTAGCACGCTTAAATTCATATAGTCGGGGCGCCAGTGAAAAAAGCTCGTTATAGCAGTTGACGTGAAAATATTTGTTGAAAAGACACAATTTTTGAAATCATTTCATCCCAAAGCCAGTAAATAAAGCCACTAGGACACTAAGAAGCTACAGTGTGTTAGAGAACATGAAAAAAAAAAAAAAAAAAAAAAACTACTATAAAGGAGGTCCTGGGCATAACGGATTAGGAGGTTGTTAGGAGCATGGAATCACCTCTTAATTGCTGCTGTTCTCAAATCCACCCTGACCCGGAGTGGTAGCACCTGTTAGGGTCACATTTATGGGCAAATAGTTAACCCCCAAACTGGAGTCAAAACACTACATGAAAGTACAAAAATACACTTTTATAGAAAAATGTACATTTTTGAAGTAAAAAAAAAAAAAAGGATTCTCAGCAAAACATTTTTAAATAGAAAAACTAGAAAACATTTTAAGTTTTCTAAAATAAGAAAGAATAAAAACAAAATTTTTTTATTAAAATCTGACTAAATCAACTTTCTCACTATAACCGAACATTATAAAAAAATACCTCAAAATCCCATCTTTTTGGCATTAAATAACCCACAGAGTTTGATATGCCGTTAAACAAAACTCAGACTTAAATGCTATAAAGGAGAGATGAAAAAAAAAAAAAATTAAGACAGAAGCTAACGATTGACGCTGCATTTACATTTTTGAAGATCAAAGTTAGCGAGCAAAAAGCTGCACTGTTATCCTTGCTATTTGCCATTTCCACGACGTTTCGACCGCTGTACGCTCTGGCCTTTTTCCGGTGCTAGGAATTTCGAACCAGTTCCGAAACGTCGTGGAAATAGCAACGAAGATGAGGACAATCGTCCGAATTTCTTATCTTAGAAATATAGTCAAATAGCAAAAAGCCGGAAGAGAATTCGACAAGCGAGAGATGCGAGAAAAGAAACTGTTAGACTAAAATTAATGGTTGCATCTAGCCATTTCAAATGTAAATTGATGAGACTATGCTGCCAATCTAGTCAGTCAATCAAAAGAGACATGATTGACTGGACAGAAGATTTTTCCGCAGTAGGTTGTAATTACTTTCTGTGATAGACTGGTTGCCAACTAAGGTTATAGAAACCAATCTGTTCTACTATTTAATCCATAGCAAGAGGGAGAAGAGACGGATTAATACCTTTCCAAAGGGTATTTGCGCGCAAGTGAATGCAACGAATTCAACTGAAATTCGAACGCGGCTCTCCGATTTCTCGTTCCGAGCAGATATCCACTGCACCTCAACGTAGATACGATCAGATACTGCGCTTAAAATTATATATATATAAATTAAACTTGATATTCATAAAATGAGTAATGTCTGAAAAAACAGCAATTTCAAACCGAATTGAGAGAAACTTGAAGGCATAAAACTCCTAATTTAACTTGATTCGATCATATAGGTTGAATTAAAATTTAGCATAAAAGAAGGAAATACGTAATTTTTAAATTAGATGATCCGGTAGCCGACAAGTAAAGTATCTACTGAAAAAAAAAAAAAAAAAAAAAAAAGAATAAGATCACAAAAAAAAAGAAAGAAATTACATAAAAACATTGACATTTTTTTAATCGTATCACCCCGAGCAAGGCGGTAACGCCACTGATGTGCAGGGGGCTACATAAAAGTAAAAAGATTAATTAGAAGAGAGTGAAGAGAAAAACGAACCAGTTAGAAAGGATCAAGAGAAGGATGGGAATACAGGTGTGATGACAGTTGCAAAGGTGAAGAGAAAGGAAAGGATATACAGGACGGTGTGGGAAGAACTAGGGTCAAGTAGTTAAGAGATGAGAATTGACCTTGCATTTAAATTCCTGGAGGTTGTAGCCGCCAGGAAAGCAAGAATAAGGAAGCGAGTTCCACAGGCGGGAAGTGCGGGAAAAGAAGCTGCAGGAGTAGAATTGTCGTCTGCATTTGGTTGATCTAACTGTGAATGTGTGAGACCCAGTTGTCAGTCTGGTTGCACGAGTAAACACCTGTTGCGGAGGCACCAGTGACTCAAGCTCCTTGGAACAGAAGCCATAGAAGTATTTATAGAACAGACAAAGGGAAGCCACATCTCGTCGGTGGGGAAGTGGCTGTAGTCGAGCCGCCAAGTCGGTACCTATCACATTACTGCTTCTCCTTTGGAGCCTGTCAAGCCACTGAGATGAACAGCAGGGGCGCCTGACCATATATGGCAGAAGTATTCCATGCACGGACGAATACTATCATTTTTAACGAAATTTATAGACACACACACACACACACACACACACACACATATATATATTTTCGCTGTTCTTCTGGACAGTCCCCATGTTTAAGTTGGCGAATGCTACCATAATTCTTACGTTCAGTTGACCTTTGGTGCTACGAGCAGTTTTGATGGTCTCTCGATCATCTGAGCCCTACTTGTAAGATACGACGTGCACTAGCCTCCTCGGACACAGAACAGTCTTGCCTTTAAGCGAAGTCCTGCCGGAAAACGCATATTCTTCTTTAATAAAATTTCTCAAATATTCTGGCAGTTAGGCGAAAATAAACATATTCATTAATGAATAAATAAATGGAGCGTCTAATCAAATATAAGTATCTACTAAAATATAACCTTTAACGTGTCAAAAATGCATATGGGCGTTGATATATAGTTAATTACTATATGTGTGTGTGTGTGTGTGTGTGTTTGTACAGGATGCAATGTATGTATTATCGTCTAAATTACACAAAAATGAAAATAACACTAACATTTCATTTTAACAGATATCTAAACTTATTTATAAATGGAACTTTGTGTGTGTGTGTGTCCGTTACCTATAGACTCCGAAATGGCTGAATCGATTTTCTTGAAAATTTACACAGTTGTACTATAAGCGTCTGCGAGTGTTCTTAGCTAGGTTTTGTGTCGAGGTACCCCCGATAAATATTGAAAATCGATAATCGATAAAATCGGGTTATAGAAGGAGTTGTCTGATTTTAATCAAATTTGATACACTCATAGACAAAAACATAAGAAACGATATTCAGAAGTTTCAAGGTTGTAGTTCTTACAATAGTGCAGAAAATCGATTATATATATATATATATAAAGGCAAGATGTTTATGTGTGTGTGTTTATCTGTCTGTATGTCCTTTATACAAATCCACAATTTTTATCCGATTCTCACCAAACTTCACACAAATATTCTTTAGGCTGACTCTAAGCGCCAGGACCATGGATTAATTTTAAAGCTTTCATTACACCCGAGCAACGCCGGGCTATACTGCTAGTATTTTCTAAAATTACATAAAATATCTTGAAATACTAAAGAATAAATTTATTCAATAAAATCTCCATTGGATTCAACAACAGGCTCGAGATGACTTTGGAATCTTTCCCAGTTCTTCTGGACAGTTTACTTGTTTAAGTTGGTGAATGTTACCATAATTCTTACCTTGTTGATCTTTAGTGCTGCGAGAAGTTTTGTTGGTCTCTCGTTCAACTACTTCTTCTTCTATGTCCTTTCAGAACATAGGCGATCATGGCCCTCCACGTCTCCCTACTCCTGGTGGCTCTTAGCACACTTTCTCCTGTAACACTAACTTCCATTCTTTCAAACACTCTTCCCACCCACCCAACTATCTATCACCCCACTTATGACATTTCCTATATCTAACCACTCTTCCTATTTACCTCCCCCTATGTAGCCCCAAGCGCAATAGTGGCAGTGGAATGCCTTGCTTGGGGTGAAATGATTAAAAAAAAAAAAAAAAAAAAACACACTACGCAACCCCCATTTTGTCACCCACCTGCTCAGGCTTTTCAAATATGTTATCCGCCGATTTCCTCTGTCTCTTTCCCCCTCTGTCTGGCCTGTTAGTATCAGGTTCTCCAAGCCATCCTTCCTCATTGCATGTTCCAGAAACTTTAGTTGTCTCTTCCTGAGGCTCAGTATTAATTTCTTTTTTGTTTCCATCCTTTCCAAAACCACAGCATTACTTACATGCTCGGTCCATAATATCCGCAGTATCCTTCTGTAGAACCACATTTCAGCTGCTTCAAGTTTTTCCTTCATCTTTGATGATATTGTCCAGCATTCACTGCCATATTGAAGAACTGACATTACATAGCAATCCAGTTCTCTCTTCTTTGTTTTTAATGAAAGTTTCCTGTCTCTTAATACTTTACTTAGCTTCTGGAACGCGTCCTTCGCCATGCCAATTTGCCTTCGGATCTCTGTATCAGACTTTTTGTCTTCTGTTATAACACTTCCCAAGTATTTAAAGTTTTGTACCGGCTTGATTTTAGTATCCCCCACCTGTATTTGGAATTTTGGGCTGCTTTTTTACACACAATGATAAAGGTGGTTACAGTCTTGGGAGTTAGTGGGCCAGGTATAAGTTTTGATGTGGTCGTATAAATTGTCTAACAGTCTGCCACTGTGGCATAGTGCAAAGTCTAGCCAGACATAAGTTCTTTCACTAGCCACCCTCTTGACCCAGTGCAACACTATCTCTTCAAGGCATTTGATATAAGCCTCCGTATTGAGTTTGAGGACTTTACTAACAAATTCGAAATTTCTTAACTGAACGATCAGAGTGATTTTTCCGAGCTGCCGTACCTCGGTTATCACCATTAAATTCATTCAACTATTTCCGAATCCTCTGCCTGGTACTTAGATTGATACCCAAACATTGAAATATTCGTATTGGAAGTTTTGGCACGAATGCCAAGCTGTAAGTACAGCATGTCGTTTCCAAATGTCTGGTGAAGTGAATTGCATTATGCTACTCTTTTTCTCACAGACAGTGCCCGTTGGTCAGGATCAAAGTGTAGTATCTGTTCTCAGGTACTCACTTCCTGCTTGCCGGCCTACAAGCAATGACCAGCTAAGACCAACTTTGTACCCAGTTACCGCATACGCGGGGTCTGGGTAATCTTTGACTAATGGCCTGAGCATATGCGCTCAGGTTCCACACGTTAAAAACTGACCTTGTGTCACAACTTGCTCCAGTGGGGGAGTAGGGTAAATATCAAGTGTAGTATCTGTTCTCAGATGCTCACTGCCTGTTCGCCGGTCGAGTTTAGAAACTAAGACAAGCTTTGTACCCAGTTATCGCGTAGGGAGGGGGGTGGCAGACTTTCTAGCATGTACCTTTCATATCAGATGCTGGTGATGTTCCCGGCCGACGACATCGTTCCAGTCTTCCAATGACGACTTTGACTAGTAACCCGAGCGTTCGCGCGACCCCCTTACATCTTGCCTCGGAGGGGGAGGTTGGATAAATAGCCTTCCTTGAGCCCGAAGGGTAGGATTATAGTATTGTATCTGTTCTCAAATATTCACTTTCCGGCCACCTCCAGCTAGGCGTACGCTTCGTTTGTGATCCTGCTATTCGTGGTTTGATTTCTGTAGCGCGTTAGGTTTTAGTTAGCAGCCGGTTCTGCTTTAAGTTTGACTCTGCTTCAGAGGTAGTCCCCTTGAGCTCCCGTTACCCGCGGTCGATGCGGCAAAAGAGACGACAACTGTTAGTCCAACTACCGTGGATTTTGCACGTGATAGCTAGCAGCGATACTGTTTAGCCGCGGTCGAATTCTGCAAAACACGAGCCAGCACAAGTCCTAAGCCGCAACCGAACCTGTCCTAATCAGACTACATTCAATTGCAGCCGAGATCGACAACAACGTCCAGCCTGTGCTCTCCTTGCCGACAGGCGACGACGACTTCCCATTTGCGCCGTTCCAGCCTTCCAATGACGACTTTCTAGTCTGTACCTTTCATATCAGATGCATGTTCCCGGACGACGACAACGTTCCAGCCTAAGCTGATCCTGTTAACCGCTGCCAACGTTCCAGCTTTTTCCGATTTCCTACTGTTTGCTTGTCGATTTTTATCACAATGAAATTGACATTGAAACTCAACAATCTTCGCCTCCGTCTCCTCATTGTCTTTGCTCTTTTCACATATACAAAAGTTTGCGGGGTCGCGAGTCTTTACCTTACCTCGGCCTCCGCAACGTGTCAATACTGAAGTTTAACTTTAACTCAGACACAAAACTAACCTTTTATTTTTAACGATCGCATGTAATTGCGTTCGGGCGTTTTTGCGCTCTGTAAATAGATAAATAATAGATAGTTTATGTTTTTGCATTAATCCGTGGATGTCAGATCGGCTTTTTGGGAGACTAAACTCCAATTGTCAGAAATTAACCTTTAGGGGTCTGAGGATCAAAAGCGTTACTATGAAAAGATGAACAAATACTAAACGGATGCAAATAATTCGTTTGAACTTTGAACTTACTTTTCCGTTAGATAGATCAGAATGTTTACAAGCCTACGGTAACAACAACAAAATAATGCCTGATCGTTTCATACCAAGTTAATTGGTTCTCAGTTACAAACTTCGACCATGCTGGCTAAAATACCTCAACAAACAAACAATTTTACGCACCTCCTGTATTCTCTCTCTGTCTCTCTCTCTGAGCACTTACTAGTGCTACTCTTTTCTTTCACCGACCCTTTCGCTTTAAGTAGTACAATCGTGTGTTTGCGTGCATTCGGAAAAGAAAGGTACTTATCACGAGTTAGAACGTAAGTGAGGTCAACATTAATGAACTTCTCGCTAAGATTCCATTTTGTTGTTGACCCCAAACTTCAATAGCATCGGTGAATTGGAAATATTTGATTTTCTCGCTTGAATGGTTGCATCATTACAAATAAACGACAAATGTAATAAAGGCGACGGAATTCACATTTTCATCGTAATTGCGGAGAATTGCACTTCTTTAAACATTATTTTTCTTAGGCATTTTATAAATTTATTCTGTGTCCAAGAGGCACTGAGATCAGAATTCATTTGAATTTTTGCCCTATCACAAGAGATTATGCACTTCAGATCATGAAAACGTTTATAGAGAGGTGGTTCAGTTTGCTATGCAAATTCATCTGAAATTGCCCACCCAACCACGGAAGCCAAAAAAAATATATGCTCAGACGACGTGATTTTTTGAAAAGTATAAAAACGAAACAAAACAACAAAAAAAAAAAAAAGAAAAAAGAAAAGAAAAAGTTTTAGGATGGGAAATGGAAATTCGTAATTTTGAGTGTTTAATGGATAGTAATATATATTATATAAGCAAAATAAACTTCAGATTTTGAATATCAAAAGTTATTTTTAAATTCTAAGAGATCAAGTTGTATAACCATATTTCTTTTGGTTTCTTTATGAGGACAAATTTACAATAAGTTTATACTTTTTACATTATTCGGACCGTTGTCCTCATCTTTGTTGCCATTTGTACGACGTTTCGGCCATTGTACACTCTGGACTTCCTCAGGTGCTAGAAATTTCGAACCGAACCCTTTATTACAATCACTGGGGTATATCATTCTCACTCCTTGCGTGAAGCCTCTTTTGATAGTTATGAGTAATCTCCCTCTAACCGGACTCTCTAAGTTACTTGTTCACCACTGTTGTAGCCTGGTATTAAACTCACAACTCTTTGGATCAAGTCACTGGAAGTAACCAACGTTTTTTTTTAATCACCCCAAGCAAGATGGTAACGCTACTGATGCACAGGGGGCTACATAAGAGAAAAATATTAGATAGGAGGAGAGTAAAGAGAAAGACGAACCAGTTACAGGGTGTGTCAGAGAAGGGAGCAAGAGAAGGATGGGAATAAAGGTGTGATGACAGTTGCAAAGGTAGAGAGAAAGAAAAAGATATACAGGGTGATGTAGAAAGAACTGGAGTCAAGTGGTTAAGAGATGGGTATTGACATTGCATTTAAATTTCTGAAGGTTGTAGCCGCCAGATATGAAAGAGAGTTCCACAGGTAGGAAGTGCAAGAAAAGAAGCTGCTGGAGTAGAACTGTCGTCTGCAGTTGGTTGATCTAACTGTGAATGGGTGGAACCCAGTTGCCAGCCTGGTTGCACGAGTAAACCCATGTGGCAGGGGCACCGGTGACTTAAGTTCGTCGGAGCAGAAGCCATGAAAATATTTATAGAACAGAGGGAAGCCACATCCTGTCGGTAAGAAAGTGGCTGGAGTCAAGCCGCCAAGTCGGTACCTATTACATTACTGTTTCTCCTTTGGAGCCTGTCGAGAACACTGAGATGAAGAGCGGGGGCGCATGACTATATATAATAGCAGTATTTCATGCACGAACGGATGGTTGATTTGTATATGTACAGGATGGATTCAGGCGGAAAAAAAACACGACACAGAACCGTAGAAAAGTTAATGAGGAAATGATTCATTCTTCCCAGCTTTCCCATTACATCTCTTTGTCATGCAGGTTAAATCACTTTTTTCAAATCTGTAACATAGTTTCATTTTTAGCTTCAACTTAAGCAGTAGTAAGACATTCCATTTTCTAAAACTTATTTCTCCGCTATCATTTCGACAATGGACCTATCTTCCAGTATCTCAGCGGACACGACGATTTTAAGTAGCATTAAATAATCGTCTTTCTCTCATCTTCAACACACTGAAATCTACTTATGGGATGTCATGGCTATTACTACTGGGTTGGTTCTTTCGCCTAAACATCCCAAAACTTGTTGAATGGCTTTCACCACTGAAAAAAAAATGGGCAAAGAGAAAAGGAAAGATGCAGAGACACTAGAGGGACAGTTTAGACACTGATTTTATTAGTGGTTCCAACGACCTTTTGTTGGGGAAATTCCTTCTAGAACAGTTTGGCACGTCTTTACCATCCAAAGTCCAACAGAGAAAGAGATAGAGTTTATTTTTGGCACCAGGCGGCCTCTCTTTTTCCGCATGCGTCAATTGTCTTTCCTGTCAGAGGAATCCTGGGAGATTTTTATGTTCATTTTATTTCGTAGTTTTTATTTTATTTTGTATTTTTATTTTATTTAGTGTTTTTTTTAAATTTTATTTCGTATTTTTATTTAATCCCTACATACTCATGTTAATGCAGTTGAAGACTTTACACCGAATCATTTAATATCGCTTGTGTCTCTAGTAGCATGAACAGGAAGTTAAAGACTGTTAATGAATGGCTCTTCAGCTATATATAAAAAAAACGAGTTTTATTTTGATATTGACCCTGACCTCCAGGTAGAGGACATTTTGCCGATGAGAGAAAAAGGCAACGTGAATAGTATATTGAACAAACTGATTTAATTTTTGCTTTCAGGTCGTAGCAGGAGGAAGTAGTAATTTTAAGAAGGAATACATCCCCCGGAAAATAAACAGATAATTAAGAGATAGGACATTTCGTTAGAAAGAAAAATTGTCAAACTGCTTTGTAATATCAATCCACCCATATGGCCGTAAATTCTGGACAATTTTTACACAGACGAGGGAGGGAGGGTTTGGTTTTATGGCACATCAATGGGTCATTCAACGCCAAGCGGTCTACACATGTATACAGCATGTATAATTTGAAAATGAACTGTGACAAAGTTCCAATCAATGAAACTCATTTAGTGGTAACTAGCAGTATATCCCGGCGTTGATCGGGTGAAATGAAAGCTTTAAACTAATCCATGGTCCTGGAGCTCAGTCTACCCACATACACTTCTATGTGCCGTGTCAATTCAGAACGATCATGGCCATCCCTATCCCCTGTCGATCTTAATACCCTTTCTCCTGTGATTCCATTTAATCTCCGGAACACCATCCATCTGCTCAAGTCCATGTCGTGCATTGCTTTCCCTTGTTCTCTTCCCTTCTATCCGGAGAGCATCAGGTTCAAGCTCCCCTTCATCATTGCATGTCCCATAAACTTCAGCTGTCTTTCCCTGACGTTAAGTATCAGCTTCTTTTTTGCGTCCATCCTCTCCAAACCCTCATCATTGCTCGTGTTCTATCCATGCTATTCTCAGCATCCTTCTGTAGAAGCATATTTCCGTTGCTGCAAGTCTTTCCTTCATTTTTGATGAGATTGTTCAGCATTCACTGCCATAGTGAAGGACATACATTACATAACAATCTAGTCTTCTCTTTTCTGTCTCTTAATACTTTACTCAACTTCTGGAATGCATCCTTGGCTCTGCCAATACGCCTTCTAATATACATATCGCACTTTCCATTCTCTGTTAGAACACTTCCCAGGTATTTCATTTTTTGCACCTGTTTGATTTTGGTACCACCAACTTATAGTTAGCATTTTGGGCTCCTCTGTTTACTTATTGTCATGCATTCTGTTTTCTTCTAGTTGATATGTAGTCCTTTCTTTCCACTTTCTTTAACTACCTTCTGTAGGAGATCTTGTTTTTTTTTTAATGTATCTGCTATCAGCACTGTATCATCTGCCTATCTTATATTGTCCAGATTGCTGCCACTAATGACGAATCCTGACAGGACTTCAAGATCTCTCAAAATGGTCTCGATGTATATGTTAAATAGGTCTGGTGAGGATACACATTCTTGTCTTAAACCCCTTTCTACTTTTGTGTATCTGCTGAACTAATTTTCTGTCCGTATGCAGGCAGTTTGCTGCCAGTAAAGGTTGTTGATTACTCTAAAGTCTTTCCCAAATATGTCAAGGTTGCCAAGTGTCTCCTTTAGGTTTTTGTGGCGTACTGTGCCGAATGCTTTTGCATAGTCGATGAAACACAGGTACACGTCCTTCTGTTTCTTTTCTGAAAACACTAAGCATAAGCATAAGTATTGCGTTCCTTGTTCCAGTGGTCTTAACGAAACTACACTGTCCTTGTTCCATTTCCGGTCTGATTCTGCTGCGCGCTCTGTTGATCAGAATTCGAATGATGAGCTTTGTTACGTGACTCATTAAGCTGATCGTTCGGTGGCGTTTGCATTCATTTGCACCTAGCTTTTTAGGCAGTGCTATGAAAATTAATCTGCTTAGGTTTTCTGGGATTTAGCCACTGTTGTAGATTTCATTTATAATTTGTGATTAGTTGTGGTTACCCAACGGAAGTAGAATAACACCGAGAGGGTTGCAGTTGGCTAGATTAATCCAGCTTCTTCTTCTATGTGCCCTGTCCCTTCAGGGCGTAGGCGATCATGGTTCTCTACGTCTCCCTATCCCTGTTTCACCTCGCAACCCCCGTTCCGTCATCCATCTGATCAGTCCCTGCAAATATGTTATCCGCTGCTTTCCTCTTTCTCTTTTTCCCTCTGTCTAGTCTGTTAGTATCAGGTTCTCCAAGCTCTCCTTCCTCATTGCATGTTCCAGGAACTTCAGTTGTCTCTTCCTGATGCTCAGTATTAATTTCTTTTTTGTTGCCATTCTTTCCAACACCTCATGTATAAGTTGAACAAATCTGGTGAAAATACACATTCTTGTCTTATGCTTTTTTCTATCTTTGTAAATTTGCTGAAATCGTTACCTCGTCACCGTATGCAGGCAGTTTGCTGCCAGTAGAGATTCTTGATTACTCTGACGTCTTTCCCAAAAATGTCGAGGCTGCCGAGCATCCCCATTAATTCTTTGTGTCGTATTTTGTCGAATGCCTTCGCATAATCAATAAAACATAGGTACAAGTCTTTCTTCATTTGTGTTGCCCTTTCGGAGAGCATCCTAATCATAAATATGGTGTTCCTTGTTCCAGTGTCTTTGACGAACCTGCACTGTTCCTGTCCTATCTCTGGCCTGATTCTGCTTCTCGCTCTATTCATCAGGATTATGACAATCAATTTTGTAATGTGATTCATTAAGCTGATAGTTCTGTGTAGTTCGCACTCGTTTTCATCTGGTTTCTTCGTCAGTGCTATAAATATCGACTTGCATAGGTCGTCTGGTATTATTCCAATATTATACATTTCGTTTATTATGTCGGTAATTCTTTCTATGCCATATTCTTCCAGGGCTATCAGCAGCTCTATTACGACGCCGTCTGGACCAGCTACTTTGTTTCTGTTCAGTTTGCCCATTGCAGCTTCCACTTCGGATTTTAATATTTCTGGTCCATCCTCCTCCTTGTGTATTCTCGGTTGTTCTCTCCTGTCGCAAAAAGATCCTTTATATATTCTTCCCGTCGCTGGAGTATTTCTTCTTTCTCCAATATGATTGTCCCATCCTTTGATTTTATGCATCCTGTTGAAGAGCAGGGTTTTTTGTCCTGTCAATTCTCTTATCTCTTTATGCATCTTTGCTTTATTGGTCCTGCTCAGTCTCTCTACTTCTGCGCATTTTTTGTTGAGCCATTTCTCTTTAGCCTGTCTGCATTTGTTCCTTATCTTCCTGTGTAGTTTCCTGTTTTCTCTTCCATGTCTTGGCGTTTTTTTTTGTCTCCTTTGCATCGTGTGGGGAATCTCTTCAGTCATCCACTCGTTTTTTCTTCTGCGTCTGACTTCCTTTGGGGCAATGTTGTTCGCTGAGGTCACCATCGCTTCCTTTAGTGAGTTCCATTTTGAGTGTCCTTTTCCAATTTGTTCTTCATATTTCTTTCTCACGCTGTTAGTGTATTCTTTATGCAGAGTAAGGTCATTCACAAGCGTGTTGTATTGCAGCCTTGGTGATGTGCTGGGATTCTTCATTCTCCGGAGTTTTATCCTTAGTTTTCAGATGACTGGGACATGGTCACTTCCGCAGTCGGCACCTGGATAGGTTTTGCATTGAACCACTGCGTTCCTGAATCTCTTGTTTATGGTTATGTAGTATATTTGGTTCTTCCTGTCGTCTCCTGGGCTTCTCCATGTCCATAGACGCCGTGGGTGTTCTTGAAACCAGGTGTTAGTAATTACCTGGTCAACGTAAAGGAAATAGAATAACGCCAAGATTAGTGTAGCTTATGTAACATAAGTAAAATAACGCCAAGAGTGTTGTAGTTGGCTAGATTAATCCAGCTTACGTAACGGAAGTAGAATAACGCCAAGATCGTTGTAGTTGGCTAGATTAATCCAGCTTACGTAACGGAAGTAGAATAACGCCAAGATCGTTGTAGTTGGCTAGATTAATCCAGCTTACGTAACGGAAGTAGAATAACGCCAAGAGTGTTGTAGTTGGCTAGATTAATCCAGCTTACGTAACGGAAGTAGAATAACGCCAAGAGAGTTACAATAAAAAACAAAGGAAAAAAAAACTCTCAGTAAAAATAAAGAATTAATTGATTATGTTTAATCGCATAAATTCAAAGATCTTACTTGATAGTTTCTATCAGAATTTCTTGGCAGAGCAGTATTATTTAACAATATACTTATTTTTTTGTCGCTATGCTTTCTGGTCTTGTCAGTTCAAGCAGAGGTAAACTAAATATTCGAGAGTTGGATTACTAAAGGGAATTTACTTAAACTGAGATACCTAAAAAAGGAATGGCAAGTGGAATAAGAACAATCTGCCGACGTGGACTAAATAAAGAGTTCTGTTCGAAATTCCAACGTATATCACGTAAAGAAGGCTGGAGCATATCACGACCGAAATGCTGTTAATATGAAAATAAAGACGAAGACAATAGCCCGAACAATGTAAATAGTGTAAATACTGTTTTCAGGTTCCTATTAAAATCTACTCAAACTCTATAGTTATAACGTCTATGTCTGAAAACTGAAATTGTATTTACTAATTATTCTTTTTCAACCTCAATAGTAGTGGATAGGTTCGCCTATCGTTCATTTGATACTTTTACCCGATCTTTTGAACAGAGCATAGGTTTATTAAATAAGAAACTTTAACACTTATCATTAGTGAATACTCGTATTTAATATCGACGTTTCTTTCAAATACAAGGGTCCACTAATAATCTTTAAAGTTATATATATATATATGTCAATCTGATGAGCTGTGAAACAGATCTGTCTTCGGATGACTATATATACACAAATATATACACCATCCGCAGACATGACTGTATCACAGCTCTTCAGTGCGGCTAAATGAACCGTTTTGTCTCAAGCCAGGACTGAAACCCGACTGATATGACTGCACACGGATATTCACCCACCAGGCCATAGGTGCAACGTCAGAGAAAGGCTGATTTCAGAGCGTGTAATGTATTTTACGAAATGTAAACAAGAGCCAACAGTGAGAGTGTTCTATCCGATAACCGCTTCGAACGGGCGTTCTACACTGTGGTCAGAGAACATAGCGCAAAGCCGTAAATAGCTACTGTTTATGAAATTTTTCATTCCTTACAGGGCTCAATCGAAGCAAGAGCTTTATATATATATATATATATATATATATATATATATAAATTCTTTTTAAAAATTTGCTATAATTATATTATTATAATAATAAGCTAACAGAGAGAAGTTTTGTAGATACGAGGGTCATTCAATAAATAAAGTGAATTTTTCGGCATAAAAACTTCTAATACAGATAGAAGCTTACTTTTTTTCCAACGTAGTCTCCCAGCAGTGTCACACACCTTTCCCATCTGTGCACAAGCTTCCGTATTCCCTCAGCGTAAAAATCTTTGGACTGATGTCTCAGCCAATCGCTCACAGCACTTTTGACTTCATCGTCACTGTCAAATTTCGTGCCTCTCGCGAACGCTTTTAAGGGACCAAACAGGTGAAAGTCTGAAGGGGCAACATCTGGGTTGTAAGGGAGATAAGAGAGCAGTTCCCAGCCCAGTTCGTTGATGACCTGCACCGTTTGGGCTGCTGTGTGAGGCCTTGCAGCTGACCTTTGAGTAGGCAAGGTCATCATGGACAATTTTGTGTGCTGTCTCAAAAGATAGGCTCAAAGTCCTTGCTATATCATCCACTGTCACCCTTCTGTCAGACTGAATGAGATCACTGAGTGATTCGATCACCTCAGCAGATCACTTCTGTAGGCCTCCCAGGTATGTCTTCATCCTCAACACTGCTCCGTCCTTCTTTAAACAATTTAGCCCACTTGTAGACATTTTTTTGGCTGAAACATGTGGCACCATACACAGATTTCAACTGGTTTGCACCCTTCAGCAACCAAAAACTTGATAATTGACCTCTGTTCAATCCTGGAGCATGCTTCTTCGTCGGCCATCTTTGTTAATCTCCAAAACTCTCAAAGTTTTTTTTCAATCTGCAAAAAAAATTAAATCCCTTTGAAAAAGAAGTAAAGGAAAAAACCTTCTATATGTATTAGAAGTCCTTATACCGAAAAATCCACCTTATTTATTGAATGACCCTCGTATAAACAATGTGTGCATTGGTATTAAAACTGACAGTCAGCATGCAGAATCCCTGTAGCAAACGCCTGCTCAGGCACGTTGTTTTTCAATGGGTCAACAGTCAACCTGTGGTTTATACTGCAACTGTGCTGGACGGACCTTTGTTATAATTTTTTGGGTAAGAGCGTATCATCAGTACGATAAAACCCTTGAAGAAAAATTCCGTTTGTTTTCATCATAATAATGGTTTCAACTTGTGGCATGATTTTCATGCGATTTCCAATGGTGTCTCACCATGGAATCGCCTGTCTGTGCCAATACCATCAATAAGTCACCTTCTTGACAAATCGACCATGATGATATTCTAACTCGGGTTTCATGGTTGAAATATAAGTAAACTTGCTATCGGAAGCATATTCAAAATTGAATTATTTACTTTGACAATTTTCGAGACGGAAAATCATTTTCTGAAAATAGTTTAATGGGAAATGATATTATCGAAAAGCCCCCTGAAGACTTTCTTGTAAAAATTTCGTTTATTTCTGGTTATAATATAATTCTAATACGAAGGTATCAGCCTGCCTCGTCGCTGTGATAGATACATATTTCTTAGCAATGTTAGAAATCCAAATTCGAGCTTAGGTAAAGGCTAAAAATTCTAGTGTATAAATTTAAGGCAGGCAGGTTCTTCCAACTTAGAAGTTTGATGTAACATAACCTTATTGTTTAATTTCCATAATTAGGGTTTGTGTTGTATAAAACTAATGTTACTAAATATGTACGTAGTTATGAACCTGTGTCAGGGCTGAAATTATTGTAGTTCGTACCAGTCTCGTGAGTCGGTGTTTGGGCTCAGGTAAAAGTAATAAAGAAAAATAACTTCAAAACTTTGCTAAAAAATTAGGGTACCATGATGAAAAAATGGCCAAGATAAAGTTTTATCGTCATGACTTATAGAAGAAAGAACAAAGGACCTTTTGATCATGAAATGATATTTTTAATTCTTTTTGAACCTTCCAAATTTTGGCTAGAATTTTAGTTTTTTTGCGTCAATGTGTGGCCATAAATTAGCATAGATAATTTTAGCGTCTTTTTGCGCTGAAAAAAAAAAAAAGCAATAATTGAAAATTCCTGCAAAAATCAGGTAATAGTTGAATTTTAATGAAACTAGCAGGCGTTATTCACAAATGAATTAATTCATTTTATAAATATTTCTTTTCTTTAAAGATTTTTATAAAAAATATTTTTTTACATGTTCCTCGCCTCCACCCACGATTATTTAATTTTATGAAATTTCAAGAAATTCATTTTTGTAGGGCTGAATGTTTATATTAGCTATACGGACAAGGGTTTGACCCGTGGATTGAAATAATTGCCTATCTTTCACAGATGAGATTTCAGGGTCATATAAAAGCCAATTATTCAAAAACAATTTCTTCAAGTCAGGTGGGACCTCCCCAGTTGAAAGACTGGCGCAACTCCGTCTTACTCTCGTCTGTACCTCTGATTTATCCTTGAACAGTGCTAAAAATCTGGGTTACGTAAATATAAATAAATGTTATTTATTATCCAAACGAATAGTAAATTATGGCGTGGTACTTTTTTTTTGTTTTTCGTAGGAGGACGTAAAACAAGTGAGGAATCAATGAAAGAAAAAACAGCGACGAACGAGTAAGCAAAAAGAAATAAAATATCCAATCTTAAGGAATTTCCTTCCTGCCACGACAAAAAATGAATAAGTGCAATATTCCTTTGCATCCCTGTCTACTTACGGTTAATAAATGATTCCCATGTGTAACTTCTCCCTGCAAAAGTCCGTTTGTTGTATTTTTCACATTGCTGTTTTCGGTAATCTGGTTCAGGAAAGGGACACTCCTATAAGAGAACAAAAAAAAAAATTGAAGTTGAGTATAAACTTTGTGCGATTATTTACGTTCATAAAAGTTCTTTTTCTAAACATAAATTTCAAAACGAAGACTATAAAAGTAAACAAGATTTTTATCGGAATTTTTTAGAGAAGAAATTATAACTGTATGTTTCACTCTCCCTATTTCATGAATTGAACCGAAATGTTATTCTAGCTCTTTACACAAACGTAGACATCTGGGTGTTATGTGTTGTCTGTTCAATATATATGTAGTGTTTAGTTGTGATAGTATTTAGCAGCAAGGTTGTTTTTTTTTAAGTGGTTATTGCTGATTAAACGTATTTTGACAAGTAGATTGTTTATCGTAAAGTGCTCGATATCGGGCTGTAGATAGAGCGTTGATAGATACAAAGAGTTTATCTCTTTAATAGAGCAGATTCATGATGACTTCGAAGTTTCGTGAGGACACCGTTATGATGTACTCACTCGTCAGGGCTGTTTGCGGTTAAGTTACGGTTTTCTTGTTTATATAGAGTATAGTGTGATGTTGCGGAAGTAGCATTCACGCATACACTAACAAAAATAAAAATAAATCAAACAACTACACAATAAAAAAATGAAAAAATTAACCAATCATAAACAAGAAAAAAAAAGAAAGAACAAAACTCCTCCCACAACATCACAACATACTCACTCTCTCTCTCTCTCTCTCTATATATATATATATATATCTCCAGATGAAGAAAATTAACAGGTTTAGAATATAGAGTTCTCCGGCATTTACTTTTTAAAAGGTGCTCAATACAACATAAATCGTAATATAGTTCAATTTGTGTTTTTATTTAAAATTAATTTAATTTTCACTCAGTCAGTTAAGTGCCATACATGATACACTCTTTGGGCGATCATGTCTCGAAAGAGACATGACTAACTACACAGAAGATTATCCCGCAGTAGGTTGCCATTGCTTTCTGCGGTAGATTGCCAGTCAAGGCAATAAAACCCAATCTACCCACTTATTTAACCTATAACCGGAGGGAAAAGAAACATTAATACCTTTCCCAAGAGTGCGACACGAAAATTTCTCTGTTTTCAGATTTAAAAGCTCTTATCTCTTCAGGCACTATTCAATAACTTTGGTGAAAATGATTTACATTTGAATGTAAAAAACAGTACGTTTGCTTAATAAAGAGTTAATATGAAGAGGAAAGACAAAAAAATTAGATCATATTAGTTTGTTTAATTTAACTAATCAGAATGAAGGTCGGCTTTGAAAATTTAAAATATAGGTTAGATATTAGGTGAGGTGAGATATTCATGCGTGTGAAGAAAAACTGTCATATTTACGGCTAGACTGCTTACTTCTGGCAAGATGTATACATTTTAGTTACGAAGAAATACTGCTAGAATTATATGTATCCCAACTGTTTTCTTAAAAAACAAAAAAAATATTTTAGACCTATCTTTATGAGACTTTTGGTGTGATTAAAATATTTACAGTTTTTATTTTATTTGGTTTAACGTACATTTCTTTATCAAACTAATATTATTTATATCATAATACAAAATAAAGTAAAAAATATATTTAAATTAATCAATATGCTTATATAAAGGATTATTACCTATATTCTAAGGTGAACATTTTGGAATGTTTACATATGACAGTAATTTCCTTACGTTTATTTAATAAATCCATATTTTAAAGAAATTCAATAATGTATAGTTTTTCATATAGACGCAAGAAGAATAGGTCATTTAACGATTTACATATTCTCGCTTTCTTTTATTTTTCATTTTACTGTGAGAGTTTTATTGGTTTGATTTAAGTCCCAAAATATTTGGATAGGGATGTTCAATTACGGTACATATTATTGAAGAAAGAAATATGATAAAATCTTCGCTTAAACACATTTTTAGTACTTCCCACATAATTGTTTTATTACCCGGGTTATCAGTAGAAGTAGTAGTACATTGATAAACAATAGATTCCGTAAGGCATTTATTTTCAAATGGACACTCTATAGGGTTTCTAAAATTACATATTTCATTGTCTAAATTATTGATTTCAGTTTTGGAATTATTCTTATTTTCATTTAGGCTTTTTTTTAAAAAATCATTTCACCCCAAGCAAGGCATTCCACTGCCACTATTGTGCTTGGGGCTACACAGGGGAAGGTAAATAGAAAGATTGGTTAGATATAGGAAATGTCAAAAAAGGGGTGATAGATAGATGGGTGGGTGGGAAGAGTGTTTGAAAGAATGGAAGTGAGTTAGTTTGTTAGGAGGTGTCTATTGACCTTACATTTAAACTCCTGGGGATTGTAGCCGTCGGGGAAGCAGTCATGTGGAAGGGAATTCCACAGTCGGGAAGTGCGAGAAAAGAAACTGTTGGAGTAGAAGTTGAGGTTGCATTTTATCGGTTTCACTGTAAAAGGGTGGGATCTAGTTGCTAATCTAGTATCTCGTGTAAATTCGTACCTAGGGGGCACCAGTGATCTGAGTTCATCTGAGCAGAAGCCGTGAAAGTATTTATAGAAGAGACACAGGGAAGCCACGTCGCGAAGATGTTATTATATTTTTTATAGTTTTTTTTTCTAGATTATCAGTACAACTATAACTTAATATTAGTGTATTTTTATTGAAAATCTTCCTTAATGGATTATTGTTCGGAAAATGTTTCTCAATCAAAGCGAGAAATGTTTGGCCTAATTTACTGCTAAACATTTTGTTGAAAGAAAAAATTATTTGGTACACACCCTCTATTTCGATTTTTTTCGTGGGTAGATATTCTCTTTTACATATTTAATATTAAGATATTTATATCCGCTATTTTTAAAGCATTATTATACAAATTATTGTTTGTATAAGGCATCTTCATTTGCGGAATTCGTTAAAGAAAGAAAAATACTGGATTTTAAAATTAAATATACACAAGCTAGGGTTAAATAGGGACTTAGGTTATTTTGAATCTTTACAAATATTTCAATAGCTAAACTTTTTTTTTAGATACAATTAAAAAAATTTTTCTCTAAAACAAAATTTATAAGTATTATTAAAGATAGGTTTAGGTTTAGGTTTAGGTTTAGGTTTAGGTTTACAAATATTTAAAAAAAATCTGTCGCTTTCTGCGTCACGTAATGTAAACACTCTCTCCCCACGGACGCTCTCGCGAAATACGTTTCTAATTTAAATTTTAAAACCATTTGTTTCTGATGAAGGACCGAGGACGGCCTGAAATATAAAATATAATAAGAGAAATAAACAAATACTGTCAAAAAAAAAATACATTTTTAAACTTACAACATTTTAATAGTTTTTCCTATATATATATATATATATATATATATATATTAGTAGCAAAACTTGTAAATTATGCCTGGAAGGGAAGCTAACAATAACCAGCTTTAAAAATCAAAGTAGAATACAAAAAAAAAAGAAATAATGGGTAAATGTAAACATGTGTATAAATACCTACTTTGTCATAAAAACAACAATAAATAACAACAAAATAAAACAAAAACGAGACATAACAGTGTAGATTAAAAATTTATAAAAGTTGAAAAATGAAAATATAAATACTAATATACAAATATTTAATCACGATAATAAACAGAAATTAATAAACAAAAACAGAACATGAAAAATAAAAAATATACAAACATTCAATCACAACAAAAAAATAACACAACAACCACCAAAAGAAAAATAAAAAAGACACAAAGCTCACAAAACAGATATACAAAAACACTCAACCATGATTCAGAAAAAATCAACTGTCACGCGGCAAAACATATCAAAACAAACCAATAAGAGGTCAATACAACAGAAAAGCTCAACCCAACATAAAACAAACCCATTAACACGTGCACAAAAAACAAGCAATAAAAACAAAAATAAATCAAACAATAAAAACAAAAAAATATAAAAATCAACCAACCACAAACAAGAAAATTCCCACAAAAATCACACCATATTCTATATAACAAGAAAAAACCGGGACCTAACGGCAAATAGCCATGACGAGTGAAACATCATGACGATGTCCTCACAAATCGTCGAAGTCGACATAAATCTGCTCAGTTAAAGAGAAAACCTTTTTCTACTTATCAAATCTCCATCTCGATATGGAGCACTTTACGATAAAAAACCTTGCCAAAATTAATTTTATAAGTAAAACCACTGAAAAAGCAACAACTTTGGTGCTAAACATGATCACAATCAAACTTTATATATATCGTTAATGACGACTGACAAGGTACTTTGAACAAGCTTTTTATTTAATTTTTCTTGTGCTCGTGTGTAAAAACTGTCCAAACAAGGTCGAATTTTATTTTATTTTTGAATAATTTTAATATCTGGGAGCGAATTGCTCTTGACATACTTGAAAATTTAGCACAAGAGTGGAGATTAAGTCGAAAGGCAACAATGACTTTTGTCTATATTTATGAATTAAAACTAAAACTCATTCGACGAAAAATACGAAAACAACACTTTTAAAGAATCAAAATGTCACAATTATTTGCTAAAAAAAAAAAAGAATGCTTCTGACAATCTGCATGTGAATTTACTTAAGACGTGTAACAGTGTTCGAACTCCAAGTAAATATTTATAAAACCCCTAAAAAATAAAATAAAATTGAATGCGTGGGTTTTATCTGTAAAATTATAGACGACCGATCTTAAGTGACCAAATTAAATACCACTTCCCGCACACGTAGACGCTAAAAAGTTCCGTCAACAAAATGATGACATCAAACAATGCCGATGTAGGATACTTGAAAATCTAAAATTATGGGAGACTACCAATCAGGATATTCATATGAAAAAATAAAATTACATAAAATCGGATACCACTACGATCTATCATCTTACAGATTCCAACCTCTATCTACGGGCTCTCAAAATTCCTTAATGTTATCATTACCCCATATTTACTAACCAATCAAAGCGTCACATGAATTCAGGAATTCCTTCCAATTCTAAAAACTATTCAACCAACACAAGGTATTTTAGCGTCGCTCGACATCGAAAATTTATTTACAAACGTCCCCGTCGATCAAAATCCTTAACTCCGTCTACAAAAATAATTCCATTCTACCAAACCTCAAAATCTGATATTTTGATGAATAAATAATCAGAATATTAGTTTTCGAAATTGAGTTGGGGCGATAATTTTTCAGCACACCTCTCATATTTGATGTTTGTATATCTGAGCAAACGCAATCTAGTCATATTAAATAAAATTATGTTCTAATATTTCGTACCAACAACTTAATCTGACCGTCCAACCCTAACTACTGTTATATCTTAGCGTGACTTCCATTTATAAACTTTTGCGTTTATCCTGGCTTATACTTCAAGAACTACTCTCTCAGTCGACTTCCTTTTACACGCTCCGATTGACAAGCACTTTTCATCAAGTTGAGACATTCTTATATTTCGCTGTATGAATTGACAAAACAAACTGTAGATATTTCCTAACGTTACTGAACGGATTCAGAAAGCATACGTTACAAGTAACAAGTTACAAGTAACATTCTTTCTCGATAGGACCAAATATAACTAACTACAATCCTCTTTCTCAGCTACCAAGAAAGAAAGAAATGTTTGCATTAATTACTAGTCCATGTTTCTGTGTTCATGCACCGACTCCACTACTTATTTAATATCTGGGAGTGAATTACCCTTGACATACTTGAAAATTTAGCACAAGAGTGGAAATTAAGTCGAAAGGCAACAATGACTTTTGTCTATATTTATGAATTAAAATTAAAAATCATTTGATGAAAACAATACTTTTAAAGAATCAAAATGTCACAATTATTTGCTAAAAAGAAATAAAAATGCTTCTGACAATCTACATGTGAATTTACTTAAGACGTGTAAGAGTGTTCGAACTAATTATAAAACCCCTAACATTTATAGATACAAAAATACTCGTAAACAGCCTTTGAGATTTGAAAAAGAAATCACTCGAGCGGCGGTCGAGGATGTGGGGAAATTTACTTGACCGACTTCATTTTCTTAATAAACACACCGTGAATCGCTGACGGAAAACAAAAAAATGAAATTTTAATTAAAATTTCGAACGTGTTAGAAAGGATTTTTAAAAAATTAAAAAAATAGCAAAATTTGATCTTTCCTCTTAACCACAGCATAAATATTTTGATGATAAAACTTTGTTTTTATTAAGTTTGAGCCCTTTTAACATTATGATATGCTGTTTTGTTTGGCAATTGAGTGGAGGTACCTAAATTCGTAGTTTCTTCTGTTTGACTACAACCTTCATCTCATAGATAATAAAAAAATAAATCTAATTTTCTCAACTATTTTCTATAAAAAACTTACTTGTATGGTGTGTGGTTGAAAGAAGTATGCAGATTTTTTTCTTTCTTTCAAATGTTCGTTTTTACTTTTCGTAAGCGGGGAGAAAATATAGGATAATATTTTTTCCAAATGAGTTTCTAAAATCTGTGAGCAGTCTGGGAGACAGAGACATTTTGACTCCACTCTGGAAGCGTTAATTAAACAAATGTTTACACTGACAGGGAAGATAAAAGCCAAGAGTTCAATAATGTCATTGTAGGTCATTCTAAGTAACTTGTGAATCTTCACTGGCATACTTTTGAGTTGTAAAAGCAATAAGATTTCCTTTTATTTTTAACGACCGCGGGCGAGTAAAGGAATAAACTTTAATCGCTCAGTTTTTAATCGACTGAGTTGATCGGGCGAGTGAAATCTCAAAGGCTGCTTGGGTAAAATATGAATCCATTTCTTCTCCCTCCAGCTATGGGTTCAATAGCAGAACATATTGGGTTTTATAAAACCCCTAACGTATATAAATACAAAAATACTCGTAAATATGAGAAACAACAAAAACGGGTATTATTTAGTATCTGCTTATTATGTTGTAATGTAAAAACGAGAGGCAGTAATACTGAGTAAAATTATGAGTTTGGGGTCAAAAGAAGATTAAATATGGATCGAAATTCGACAGAATGATCAGATAAAGAACAAGTAAAGTGTATGTGGTTTTTCTCGTATGTTTTCAATAGATGTGTATAGTGAGTGTCTAGATAATTGAGTTGGAAAATACAAGAACTGTCTGAGGTTTTCTTACCTTGATTTTTGTTGAGTGCTGAATGATAGTATTATGGCATGAAAACGGAAAACGAGCCGAAATTGTCGATGAATGTTTGATAATGAGAATGTCAAAAGTTCTTGTGAGTAGAGAAGAAAAGTGGGGTCTATTCTCATTGGTTTAGAAAGAGTGAAATAATGAAAAATATAACTGTTCTAATTATTTTATTAAAATTATTTTTAACACTTTCACAGGAAAATTTCACTAGAAACAAAGAAAAGAGTGCTGGGTTGCTATGTGATGTCAGTTCTTCAATAAGGCAGTGAATGCTGGACAATATCATCGAAAATGTGGACAAAACTTGAAGCAGCGGAAATGTGGTTCTACAGAAGGATGCTGCGGATATCGTGGGCTGAGCATGCAAGCAACGATGAGGTGTTGGAAAGAATGGTAACAAAAAGGAAATTAATACTGAGCATCAGGAAGAGACAACTGAAGTTCCCGGGACATGCAATAAGGAAGGATGGCTTGGAGAACCTGATACTGACTGGCCAGGTAAAAGGAAAAAGAGACAGAAGAAGGCAGCGGATAACATATTTGCAGAGCTTGATCAGGTGGATGACGGAACGGGGGTTGCGAAGTGTAACAGGAGCAAACATACTAAGAGCCACTTGGGATAGAGAGACGTGGAGAACCATGATCGCCTACGTCCTGAAGGGACAGGGTACATAGAAGAAGAATAATTTTTATTTATTTTTAAGAACACGACACAGTGAGAGTATAATTAATTCTTTATGTATTTCTTAATGAACATGACAGATGTAGAAATAAATACGTATTTATAAAATTACCAGTAAAAGAGCTAGTTTAAGTGCCATACGTGATAACCGCCTGGGCGATCATGTCTCGAAAGAGACATGACTGACTAGACAGAAAAATTTCTCGCAGTATGTTGCCATTACTTTTGTGGTAGACTGGTTACCAACCAAGACTATAGAACACAATTTGTCCTGCTATTTAATCCATAGCTGGAGGAAAGAGACCTTTCCCGAGGGTATTTGAGCGTAGGTGAATGCAATAAATTCAACTGGAATTCAAACTTGAATCTTCGATTTTTTGTTCCGAGACGATATCCGATGCACAACGCGAAGAGGTACAGTTCTTTATAATGTAGTTAGAATAGAAAGCATGAAATATTTACAAAAATAACTAGGAACTAATTCATCAATGTTATACAGTGATTTCATCCGACCAGTGTCCCAATCTTGATTTTTGTAGTCATTAACTATTGCACTAACCGGCCTACGTGTAGTGTCTATCGCATGTCAGTAATTTTTAAAAGCACTGATACGAGATATTTTCTCATAAGAAAAGTGGAATGACAGCAATATATCTTTGTGAATTGAATAAATAATTCAGTTCAAAATATCCGAAAATTTACCAGCTACGTCAGCACCCGATGAAGACCAAATAACGTTGATGAGGACATTAGTAAAAAAACAAAAAACAACAACAAAAAAAAAAAACAAAAAAAACGTGTATAGTAAGGATAATTCTTCATCTCAAAATTCAGATAAAAATTATTTTCAGGGATCCGAAGGCAAATTATTATGGCGAAGGATGCATTTCAGAAGCTAAGTAAATTATTAAGACACAGGAAACTTTCACTAGAAACAAAGAAGAGAGTACTAGATTGGTATGTGACGTCAGTACTTCAATATGGCAGTGAATACTGGACAATATCATCAAAGATGAAGGAAAAACGTGAAACAGCTGAAGTGTGGTTCTACAGAAGGATACTGCCGATATGGTAGACCGAGCATGTGAGCAATGGCAGGGTTTTGGAAAGAATGGAAACAAAAAGGAAATTAATATTGAGCATCAGAAAGAGACAACTAAAGTTCCTGGGACATGTAATAAGGAAGGATGGCTTGGAGAACCTGATACTAACAGACCAGATAGAGAGAAAAAGAGATAAAATAAAGTAGCGAATAACATATCTGAAGGGCCTGATCAGGTGGATGACAGAACAGGGGTTGCGTGGTGTTACAGGAGAAAGCGTGCTAAGAGCCACCAGGAACAGGGAGACGTGGAAAGCCACGATTGTCTACGTCCTGAAAGAACAAGGCACATAGAAGAAGTAAGAAGTTATTACTTACACTACATTGTTCGGACTATTGTCCTCATCCTTTTCATATTCACAATATTGTGTCTCGTTGATATTCCAACGTATATCACCTGAAGATGACCTGAGCGTACAACGGCCGAAACAACGTCAATACGATAATAAAGACGAGGACAATTATCCGAACGATGTAAATAGTGTAAATAATTACAACACCTTATCTTGTTGTGGAGTAGTTTTCGCACTGAAAGTTATAATCGTGCTATGTCGGTTAATATAGGAGGGAGAACCCGTAATCTGAGGAATAAGTGTGTTTCAACAGAAATATAGATTTTGGTAAGAAGTTATGGACAAAGTTTAACAGGGAAGGTTATTACCGTATACTTTCTCACCTCCCTCGCCAATGTCTATTGTTTTAAAAAGAAATGCTTAGAATTTTAATAACACCGAAAATGTTAGACACAATTTTGTTCTTAGATTATTTATTTACAAGATTTCATATTTACAAGAAAAAAATGTAAACCAATTACAATGCAATATCAATTATTGATCATTTGCTCTTCAAATTAGCGGCCCGTGAAAGAAGTTGACTAAATGCAAATTCCTTCTTACTAATGAAATTCAAGAATATGGTTAACTCCTGGCATGGTGAGTCTTAGTTATGAAGGTGTGAAATGTCAGTCAGTTAAGCGCCATACGTGATACGCGGTTGGGCGATCATGTCTCTTTCGAGATATGACTGATCGGGCAGGAGATTTTCCCCTCAGTAGATTGCCATTACTTTCTGCGTAAAGCAGTAGAACCCAATCTGTCCTGCTATTTAACCCATAGCTGGAGAGAAAAGAGATGGAGTAATACCTTTCGCAAGGGTATTGGCGCGTAAGCGATGCAACGAAGTCAATTAGAATTCGAACTCGGCTCTCCGACTTCTCAGTCTGAGCCTGTTGTGAATCTTTGTCCCCAGTTTTTTGTGGAGTTGTGGCGAAACTTCGCCGCAAAGTTGTAGTGAACGGTTCGTACCGAAAGTAAGACACCGACCAAGAAGGTAGTTCAAAACAGTATATGATTAGTATAACAAGAAACAAGCTATTCAAAGGAAGTGTTAAATATAATATAGAAATAAGTAAGTCCGGACGTATTATTACGCTGCTTATTGCCTGACTAGTAGCTTTTGTTAATTGCCTTCGTTAACTGCTCATCCGGAAGTCACGCAGGTAATTACATAAACCAAGAGGAAGTGTCTATTCCTCGTAGGAGGACACCATAACAGAGCAGATATTCATTCTCGTCAGAATATTAACCATGGAAATAGCGATAGAGCAACCACAAGCTGGCGGCATTTCGGCTGGGGAGAAAGAAAGAGAGAGAGAAAGAGAGAGAGAGAGAGAAAGAGAGAGAAAGAGAGAGAAAGAGAAAGAGACAGAGAGAAAGAGAGAGAGAGAGAGAGAGAGAGAGAGAGAGAGAGAGAGAGAGAGAGTTGTAGGGAAGAAAAGAATTCATCACCTATAAAGCTACATAAACGCTTTTGAACTCTGCCAAGGCTGGAAAGAAAGGATTGAGCAGTCCTAGTCCATACATGCCAGCAATATTCCATATTTGGTCAGATTGAACTTCTGTAAAGATAGAGCGTGTCAGAAGGTGCTTAGAGCTTTCAAGAGCGGTACAACGAACCGTTGGCTATGGGGCAGTGAACATCGGCTCAGTTGAAGTTGTTGCATTCACTTGCATGCAAATACTCCTGGGAAAGGTATTAATCCATCTCTTTTTCCTTAAGCTATGGGTAAAATAGTAGGATTGATTGACTTCTCTAGCAACCAGTCTACCACAAAAAGCAATGGAAACCTACTGCGGGATAATCTTCGGCCCAGTCAGTCATGTATCTTTCGAGACATGATCGCCTAAAGCGTGTATCACGTATGCCACTTAACTGACTGATTAATTAATCGCGTTTGAATTTCATGTTTCATGTCCATCATTCGAAAACAGTTATTACTTTTATTTACGTTCGTCAATATTTTTCAAAAGGCTTTGGTTACTTGCGTTATTTTATAGTTCATCTGATAAATGTTATCCAGTTCCATTTCAAATTATATCAAGTAAATCACGAATTATGTGTAAAGATTTAACCCTCGTTTCCTGTTTAAGATTAGACTTCCGGTTTCTTTTAAAGTCTTTTTTTATTCTTCAATTCCAGTAGCCACTTACGTCATAGTGGCATATTGATGGATTGAAATGGATTTGTAGGAATCATTTTATTCAGGGTTTTGCTAAACGACAAAATTGTCCAGATTCGATACAATAGCATTAAATATTGTTGCGGGGATGCTCGTCATTCGGACGTTTAGACTTTAAGGGAAATAATAAAATTTAGTAGAAGACAACGTAGTATTAACAAAAATATTAATTTTATTTCACAGCAAGAATGCAAGAAGCCGGTTAAAAGCAATGTCTTTTTTTCTTTTTGATTGTTAGTAATATTATAGTGGGTATCTTATCTATTCTTTTTCTAGTTGTAATAGGATTCCGTTCTAGTGAATGGTAATTGTATACCGTTGCAGGTTAACGGAATTTGGCCTTGTGGTAGATAGCCCACTAGAATTCATAAAATGATTATAAATTAAGAAAAGCAATTTGAGTATAAACAACATTTATACATACACATATCAATTAATGTTTTTACAATTAAAGTAATACTTGAATATAGGTCCAACGGAGGTTAAATGTTCGTGGAAAATAATAAGCTGAATGAGATTAAAGGCTTAGGAATGTGAAGAGCGGAGGTATGTGAGGAATGTCTTTGAAGTAGTCGCTCCTAAGGTTAGTAAGTACTTTTGAGACAGGGAAGGAGTGATGAGAAGTGAAGAGAGGCGAACATAGTAGCCGCTTGACTTAAATCAAATTACTCTCGCCTGTCACCGTCAGTCCGTCAGTCTGTCTGCTAGGGTCTTGTCTATATCCGCTTTTTATATCTGCTTTTGGATCAAACAGCTCGTTTGGAATTTCATACTTGTATTTGATTCTGGGCTTCCCATTGGCTGGTAAATAAAATTCGCGTAGGCTCGCGAAATGGAAATTTGATATTTGATTAATTTTTATTTTTCAACCGGAACATCTGCGTGAATACATCTGCACAGAGACGATTTTTGTTCATTTGCTTTCTGGTTGTTATAAAGCAAACATCCGGTCTCTCGCTTTTGCTCGGTCGGTATCACCACAATATTGCTTGATAGAGTATGAACTGCATTGCGTCCATCTATGAGAACATTGAAATGTGCTTACGTGTATGTTTGTGTGAAAGAGTCAGTATGTGTATGCGTGCGTAGTAGTAATGTGGATAAAGGAAATAGGTAGAATTTAGTTACTGTGGACGGTGGTCTGACGCGGTCTCATTGTAGTTTGTAAGTGCTGAGTTGAGCGTTGCTTTTGCGTATGGACGTGAATGGGTTTTAAATATCAGCAGCTACAGTGACATGGACAATTTTTGAATCGCTTGGAGAACGACTTCATGATATTTATACCTTTTTTTTTTCTAAGAAATCAACTCTAGAATAATATTGTTTTATTTATTTCTAATTGGCAATAAAAATGCCACGTGGTATATCTACTATTACGTCCGAGCGACATTTTGGCGGTATCTAGTTAAATTATGATGACTAATAAAACATCCTTAAAACGATTACTGAGAGAGCGAGAGAGATCAGTTTATAGACAGAGTGAGAGAGAGAGAGAGAAGTTTAGAGACACAGAGAGAGAAAAAACATCCGTTTAGAGAGAGAGAGAGAAGTATGGAAAGAGAGAAGTTTATAGAGAGACAGAAATAAAGATTTTCTGGTGTGTTAGGTACGTTACTGAATTTTTTTTATTGCAAACTAAGAGAACAAAACATGAAACGTATCGGAGACATTTTCATCTGAGCAGTAGCCGCTGGAGTAGGGATACTCACAAAAATCATTTGCTCCTCCCGTGATTTGATTTGGTGTGCAAATGATTACTTGCACCCCACTAGTTTAGAATCCGATGGTTGATGTACGTGTAGCTTTTTTTATGCACATTAGTTTCAAGAAGTTTTATGTGAAATAATTTTAAAACCCAAAACCAAAACTATACCAGCTCTTACAAATGAAAGCAGAAGGAAAAGAGGAATAATTGCAAGACGATAGAACGTATGATTGCCAACAAGAGAGACAAGCAATATAACAAACTCAAACAGTTACAAAATTTAAATATTGGGAAGCGTTCGAACAAGAGACGGAAAGTGTGATATCGAAATTCGCAGGTTAATTAGAATAACGGAGATACCTTTCAAAAGCCAAGCAAAGTATTAATAAACAGGTAAATCAGCTAGAAAAAAAAGAAAAGGCCAATCAACTTATTCGCAAGATCAATCCACCGATATAGTAGTGAATGCTAGAAAATGCTTCTCGCATATGAAAAGACTTAAAGAACAGAAATGTGGTTGTACAGAAGGATATTTAAAATACCATAAACAGAGTTTGTGAATATCAATGAAGTTTTAAGGGAAATAAAACAAAAATATAATTATATTTAGAGTCAGAAATAGAGTTGATATTTATAGGATGCAGCACTAAAAGATAAAAAAGTTGTAGAGAGTCATGATCACTTCCTGAAGCGACATGGTATCTAGAAGTGGTATCATATTTACTGCTGAACTTAGAAATTTCTATAATATATACAAGAAAATTGACAGTGTTCTTGTTTTCGAGTATTTCAAGGCAAAACACTAGACGAGACTGGTCCAGGAGATCTTAACACTGCGGAAGTACCTCCTCAATTGAGCCAAAAGGATTGGTGTATTCTAATGCATGTGCGACACTTGTTTTTTATCTATTGACAACATGGACGCGTATGGGCAGACCACGTGAAACCGAAGATGTGTTACATTCTAGCAATATCAGTGGTGATATAGTTAACTATGGAATCAGAAACCACTGAGCCCTCTTTGAAATTATATATATATATATATATATATATATATATATATATATATATGAAGAATGTCACTTAGTTGAGCAGTGTTATTTCCATATCGATTTCAGAGTTTCGCGAAGGAATTATCGTGATATCTTCATGTTTCAGGAATTTAGATTTTTTTCTGCTGCTGTTTTCTAATTTTTTTTCGTATTTATATGAAATTTGGTATAATTTGACATCTTTGTGTGTGTGTGTTTCTTTTGACTGATGAATTTTGTTTGTTAAGTGGTGTATGAGTTTAAGGTGGTTAATTGCTTTTTATTATGTTTTTATGGCGCTTACGTGTCAGTTAAGTGCCATACGTGATACACGCTTGGGTGATCATGTCTCGAAAGAAACATGACTGACGGGGTAGAAGATTATCCCGCTGGTAGACTGGTTGTCTGCCAAAGCTATAGAACCCAATCTGTCCTGTTATTTAACCCATAACTGGAGGAATATATACCTTTCCCAATGGTATTTGCGCGTAAGTGAATATAACGGAATTCAACTGAAATTCGAACTCGGCTCCCCGATTTATCGTTCCGAGCCGATATGCATTGAACCACAACGCACATCCGCTTCAGTGTATGCCATGCTAAAATGACTAAAATGTCTTTCTACGAGTTAACTGCAGAAGAATCCCAGCAATATTGGCACTAGCATCATTATAACACACACACACACATATATATATATATAACTTCTGCGTATGGCTATGTTTTGAGCTCCTTCCGGTATGTAAAATTTTGTACCATATTTAAATTAATAAATATTTGTTTTTGATCGTTGCTGATGAAGCGAGAATTTTCTCATTGCAATAGCTATTCAACGGAATGTAGATTTCGGAATTTTCACACATTATATATATATATATATATATATATATAAACTCGTCTGGGTGGTGAGTGTGTAATCTAGATTAAAAATTAAAATCGCTCGAAACAAAGTTAAACATTCTGGTCCTGGCAAGCTTCCTGATACAACTGTCATTGCTGGTTATTGCCAGAGACTACACGTCAGTTAGTTGGTGCACAATATCATTTTTCTAATTTGGTTGCCTGAAGATCAAATTATCATGAAACCGCCAGCTGTACATAATTCTTGTCGTTGCAAGTTTCTGACGTTTTTACGAAATAATTTACTTGTCTGTTTAATTGAATTCGACAGTTGTGCTATCTCCCTTATTGAACAATTTTCTTAAAAACAACGTAAGCTATATATACCGCAGCATTTATTTTGCAAATGTTATATATATATATATATATATGAAAATCTCTCAGAGTTAACCTGTAGAAAAGACAACATTTATAAATGTAAAAGACAATTAGAAAATTGTAATAGTTGCCAACGCGTTTCATCCAATGTGGACTTTTTCATTTCGTTTTTGCCTTAAAAAGTCCACATTGGATGAAACACGTTGGCAACTATTACAGTTTTTATATTGTCATATATATATATATATATATATATATATATATATATATATATGATCTGCAGACAGTCCTGTTAGACATCCGATTGCTTCTAGTAAAGACTAAAACTCGACTGATAGCAATTTGGCAATTCTATCTCTAAGCTATGGGCGCTCGATGTAGGAAGGTAGATTTTACCGTATTATATACGTAATGTAAACACACGCCAGCAGCCAAGAGAGTTCAAATTCATTATTGAATGAACGATGCGTAAATAACGGTGATTAGCTACTGTTGTTAAAGTCCATAGTGCTCAATCGGCAAGCGAGAGCGTAAATAAATAAATATATACATTTCTGAGATGAGATATTGCAATTATTTACATTGTTCGGACTGTTGTCCTCATATTCATTGCCATATTCAAGATATTTCGGCCGTCGTACGCTTCGAACTTCTTCAAGTGATTGGAATTTCGAACTGAACTCTTTATTTAGTTTCCTGGAATAAATTATCTCTTTCTAGGAGTCATGCCATTTCTGAGTGTCATAGTTGTCTACTTTTACACCAAATCTAAATATTCGGACAATTTTTGGGTAATTTATCTACTGAAAAAAAAGATAAAATCACATGAAATATTGTAGAAAACTTAAGCACAGCCACTCGCCTGTCATTTTTAACGAGACACCCCCTAAAAAAAAAAAAGAAGCTGTGATACAGCAAAACAGATCTGTCTTCGGATGACTATGCTCTCACACCCTGATTGAGCACTCTGGAAGAATGGTAGATTTTGAAAAACAGTAGCTACTCTAGCATCTACGCATCGTTCATTCAGCAATGAATTAGAACGCTCTTGTGTGTATAATGATAATGTACACGCTAAAAGGTCTGCTTCCTTCTACCGAGCGCATATAGCTCAGAGGTAGAATCGCCGATTGACGCCAATTCGGTCGGGTTTCAATCCTGGATTAAAAGCAATCGAATATCTAACCAAACAGATCTGTCTGCGGATGACTATTTACGCTCTCACATCCTGATTGAGCACTCTGGAAGATTGGTAGACTTTGAAAAAACAGTAGCTACTCTAGCATCTATACATCGTTCATTCAGTAATGAATTAGAATACTCTCAGCCAGTGGCGTATGTATACATTGTACATAACACGCTAAAAGTCTGCCTCCTTCTACCGAGCGCCTATAGCTCAGAGGTGAAATCACCGACTGATACCAATTCGGTCGGGTTTCAATCCTGGGTAAAAGCAATCGGATATCTAACCGTACAGATGAGCTGTGATACAGATCTGTCTGCGGATGACTATATATATATATATATATATATATATAATAATAATAATGATGCGATGGGTTAATTGTAGTCTAAATTACACAAAAATGAAAAGAACACTGGCATTTTATTGTAACAGACATATTTACTAAAATTACAGAAAAAATCTTGATATACTAAAGAGTAAATTTATTCAATAAAATCGCTATTGGCTTTAACGATAGCCTCCAGACGATTTCGGAATCTCCTGCATCTCTTTTTGACGGTCTCCTTGGTAAATGCTGCTATAAACCTTTTATCACTTGCTTTTAGGTGTTACAAGGAGTTCTCTTGGTCTCTCGCTTGACTGCGTTCCACACTTAATAATCAGGAGGCTTGCACTCTGAGGAGTTAGGTGGCCAAATCTAAGGGTCCGAAGAAGCTGTCTGACAACTATGACTGTGTTTTACTGCTCGTGTGGCACCGTACAAAGACCTGTTGCCAGACATAGGCTCCTCCAGCAGTCACTCTTTTGACCCAATGCAGCACTACCTTCTCAAGACACTTGATGTAGGCCTCTGTGTTAAGTTTGAGGCTCCGTGGGAAGATGAATAGATGCATAACGTGGGGATCACTAGGGATCACTCCAAATACCTTCGTAATCACCATTAGATTCATCCAACTCTTTCTGAATCCTTTGCGCTCTCATCATATTGACATCCAAACACTCTGAACTGTGTGTATTGGAGCTACCGTCTCGAATGGCATGCAGTACAGCATGCTGTTTCCAATTCAGACGGTGCCCAACTGACTCTACTATACTGTGCAGTCGATAAAATAAAAACAAACAATGCGTGCGTACGAAATGAAAACATAAAATGGCGACAATTTACTCATCGCACCTGGTATAAGAATAACAGAAGGTCTCTGGAAAAAGAGAAGCTCGATGCAGAAAACATTATATATATATATATATATATATATATATATATATATATATATAAAAAGAAAATATGCAAAACTGTACTTGTCAATCAAAGCACATATGGAAACTCAAAATCACACACCAAAAATAACATGGAGAATAAGAAACCCAGCAAACACTTAGAAAAACAGCTCAAAACGGTGTAACATTTAACAAGAGGAGAAAATAGCGATAATTATCTTCCCAGAACAAGATAAATAACAATAAACTCCCGAAGAAAAGATTTAAAAATAATTTCAGATGGTAGATGCAACAACAAATTGCTTCTTTGCTACCTACAACCATATAATGATTAAAAAGACTAAATTAAAATCCTATAACTCCTTTCCAAAGACTAAAACGTAGAAAGTTTTGTATATTTACTTTCCTAACCCAATAATTCAAATGAATGAACGTATATATATATATATATATATATATATACTTGGGTAGTGATCTTTCTTTCAAATATATTTTATTAAAAACGACCGATAAGGAAGATTTTATTTATTTTTTTTATTTTATTTTTTTCAGTATTGTTACATGTTTCATTTATTGCTGGAGATAAGGAATGTAAAAATATTCCTTAATTATTAACTTTCCAAGCGCCTTCAGCCACTTCACTGGCCATTTTCAAGTATGTTATGTTTATGATGTCATTTTATTCTCATGCTTTGACTGTAACGTAAATTATGTTGTGTTTTGAAAAGGAGCCTTCTTTTAAAACTATCACGTGACGCGCGCAACTATATATATATATATATATATATATATATATAGTCATCCGCAGACAGATCTGTTTCGCTGTATCACAGCTAATCAGTATGGTTAGACTCCAATTGCTTTTAACCCAGGATTGAAACCCGACTGAACTGGGGTCAGTCGGCGATTCTACCTCTGGGCTATGGGCGTTCGGTAGAAGAAAGCAGACTTTTTAGCGTGTATATTGTCATTATACCCGCCCAATAGCCAGAGTGCTCTAATCCATTACTGAATGAACGATGCGTACATGCCAGAGTAGCTACTGTTTTTAAAATCTACCATTCTTCCAGAGTGCTCAATCAGGGTGTGAGAGCGTTATATATATATATATATATATAAAACTGTAAGTATGAGGGTGAATAATCCTAGCCTATTTACATACACTCTTAATCCAACAATTTAACCAGCGTAAATAAATCTGGTGGTCGTAATCTTAAATCACCGTTGAAGAAATACAAATAGGAAATGGCAGGTCTCATTTTTATTACCCATAAATATATATATATATATATATATATATATATATATATATTGGATGTGCGATGTGGGGCGGTAGATATCGGCCCGGAACAAGAAATTGGAGAGCCGAGTTTGATTTCCAGTTGAACTCCTTGTATACACCTACGCGCAATTACCCCCTGGGAAAGGTATTAATCCGTTTCTTTCCTCCGTCTATAAGTTAAATAACAGAACAGATTGACTTCTATAGCTTTGGTTGGCAACCACTCTACCGCAGAAAGTAATAGCAACCTACTGCGGGATAATCTTCTGCCTAATCAGTTATGTCTCTTTTTCGAGACATGATCGCCCAAATAGTGTATCGCGTATGGCACTTAATTGACTAAACTATACATTATTAAATTTCTTAAAAATGTGGATTTATTAAATAAACGTAAAGAAATTACTGTTATATGTAAACATTCCAAAATGTTCACCTTAGAATATAGGTAATAATTCTTTATATAAGCATATTGAGTAATTTACAAATATCCTTTACTTTATTTTGTATTATGATATAAATAAAATTAGTTTGATAAATTGGAGGATTGATAAAATTTAAGTATATATGATGAATTGATAAAGAAATGTACTTTGAACCAAATAAAAAACCTGTACATATTTTAATCACACCAAAAGTTTCTTAAAGATAGTTAAAAATATGTTTTTCTTTTGTTTTTTAAGAAAACAGAATTGGGATATATATAAATTCTAAGAGTATTTCTTCGTAACTAAAATGTATACATCTTGCCAGGAGTAAGCAGTCTAGCCGTAAATATGACAGTTTTCCTTATACATGCATGAATATCTCACCTCACCTAATATCTAACCTATATTTTAAAATTTCAAAGTCGACCTTCATTCTGATTAGTTAAATTAAACAAACTAATATGATCTAATTTTTTGTCTTTCCTCTTCATATTAACTCTTTATTAAGCAAACGTACTGTTTTTTACATTCAAATGTAAATCATTTTCACCAAAGTTATTGAATAGTGCCTGAAGAGATAAGAGCTTTAAAACTGAAAACATAGAAATTTTCGTGTCGCACTCTTGGGAAAGGTCTTTTCCCTCCGGTTATAGGTTAAATAAGTGGGCAGATTGGGTTTTATTGCCTTGACTGGCAACCAATCTACCGCAGAAAGCAATGGCAACCTACTGCGGGATAATCTTCTGCCCAGTCAGTCATGTCTCTTTCGCGACATGATCGCCTAAAGCATGTACCACGTATGGCACTTAACTGATTTAAATATATTTTAGATCCTTTTTTTATCCTTAAATATCGAATTAAAGTGCGAAAAATTACAAACATTTTAATAGCTGGTACATTGTGACAAAATTTAACGAGACAAAGAGTTTCTTTTTATAAATAAATAGCAGTATAGCCCGGCGTTGCTCGGGCGTAATGAAAGGTTTTAAACTAATCCATGGTCCTGGAGCTCAGATTCAGCCTAAAGAATATTTGTGTGAAGTTTGGTGAGAATCGGATAAAAATTGTTTATTTGTATAAACAGAGACACACACACAAACATCTTGCCTTTTATATTATATTATCGATTTTCTGAACTATTGTAAGAACTGCAATCTTGAAACTTCTGAATATCGTTTCTCATGTCTTTGTCTATGAGTGTATCAAATGTGATTAAAATCGGACCACTCCTTCTATAACTCGATTTTTTCGATTATCGATTTTCGATATTTATCGGAGGTACCTGGACACAAAACCTAGCTAAGAACTCTCACAGACGCTTATAGTACAACTGTGTAAATTTTCAAGAAACTCGGTTCAGCCGTTTCGGAGTCTATAGGTAACGGACACACACAAAGTTCCATTTATAAATAAGTTTAGATTTAGATATAATTCAAGTCTAAAAAGCAGAAACAACATTTTGACCAACGTGAAACAATGTTGTTTTAACTAATAGAGAAAAAATAAAAGTTAACAAGTATTTTTTGTAACGCTTTCTCTTTTACTGATCTTTAACGTTAAAAGTGAAGTTGAAACGACAAACAGAATAATGATTATAGACGATTTGAAGGGCTAATATTAAGCATCTTCGCCGGAATGTAAACGTTGTCTTCTGAAGAATGTTTATTTAAATGTTTGTTGATGGGACCTTTATATATATTCTTCATTGATATTTTTTCTCTAAATAACACTTGATATATTTGAACGATAAAATGCCTCCAAACATAGGCTTTTTAAAGGCCTTATTGTTTGATATAGCGAGTTAATTTTTCGTGTACATTCAGACTTGTCACACGGTATAAAATACAATAACGAGGACCAGCTGTCTCCTTCGCACATAATTGAGTTACCGTGAACATTTCTTCTTCAGTGAACTCTCGGCGAGTACCAACGTTCTAGATCCACATCTCTAGTGTCGTTTATTGTTAAGATAAAAAAAGCGAGAGAGAAAAGAAAGGTATTAACACCACACCCATTTCAGTCCACTTGTATAGTTTGAGTGTCAGGACACTTGCCAACCAACCTACTTACATACCTACGTACAGATAAAAAAAATGGAGACTTATAATCCAGTTTTAAGCTGTTATTTAAATAAACCCTTTTAATATTGCCCGTTAGATTTTTTTCAGGGCGGGCAAATGTGCAAATATATACAAATGAATGGCGAAGCTTGAAACTGTACAGATCATCGAATGTGATAGTCAGTCCATGTAAATAGGATGTTTGTTGTTAATCTAGAGGCTATTCCTATAATGTGCAATGACGCTTGATAAGGAAGTAATATATTTTTTACAAAATACGAAATATTGCACAGTCGACTGAACATGAACAATCTTATTTCTTAATGAAACTGTTGAGACATTTGATAAGCACCAATCAGTTCAACGCAAACTACTGAAATATATATATATTAGTCATTTTGTTATTACAGTGGTTATAAAAGTATTATATCACTACAAAAATATGTTTCAGAACATTATTGTTCATCTACGAGTGATATCACCCGATGAAGAGCAATAATATTCTAACAAAACATTATATCTCTACACAAAATACTTTATGTAACAAAATTACAATATTAAGCTCTATTCTGTATTGAGCACTTTTTATAAAATAAATGCAACAAACAGTAGGTTTTAAATCTATCTGTTCTTTCACTTCCTTATATATATATATATATGTATATATATATATATATATATATATATATACACACACACACACTTGTATTTGTGGTTGTGTATGTATACACATACAGTTTGCGATGGGTAAATTTTCACAATTTTATGTCTTTAATTTTGCACATGCGCGATGTTTTATATTTTGTCGAGTGCAAAGTATAGTAGGGTCAGTTGGGCACTGGCTAAGAGACAAAGAACAGCATTACGCAATTTACCCCGCCAGAAACTTAGAAACGGTATGTTATACTGCTTGGCATTCGCGATAGAAGCTCCAATATAACCGCGACTAGCACGAAGGATTCGGAAAAAGTTAAATGAATCTAACGGTGATTACAATGGTGTTTTGTATGCTCACTAGTAACATTATGCCTCTACTCATCTTCACACAGGGCCTCAGATTTAAGACGGAAGCCTACATTGTGCCTTGAGAAGGTAGTGCTGCTCTGGATCAATAGTATGGCTGCTTGAAGACCCTATATCTCGCAAAAGAACTATGCACCATGCAACACAAGCAGGGGAACACAGTCACAACTGTCAGACAAGTTCTACGACATCACCCTTTACATCTGGCAACCTAACTCCTCAGACGACCACCTACTTGATTATTATGTGTGGGGACGTGTTAAATGAGCACGGTAACCCCTGTGTACTAGTGGTAGTTCTACCTTGCTTTTTTTCTTTTTAATCATATCACCCCGAGCAAGGCGGTAACGCCACTGATGCGCAGGGGGCTACGTAAGAGTGAAAAGATTGGAAAAGAGAAAGCCGGAAACCACACCCTAAACAGGAAACAAAGGATGAGCCTCTTCACCTGTTCAATACGTGGGTGGAGTGTGAACCGGGCGATAGTTGGGGTAAAATGATTATAAAGAAGAAAATACAGACACGTTTGCACCGTCTTTAGCTTAAGTTGTCTACTAACATGAAGTGGAGTTGTTATGTTGAATCAAATAGAAAGTCTATTGGCTCATTGTGTCGTGTCAAATATCTCGTCAGAATCCTTCCTGCCTATTTGTAAATCTATCAATCGCCCTTGTATTGAATAATGCGGTGATATCTTGTCTGATGCTCTACTTATATGTTTCGAGATTTTTGACAAAATTCAAAGAAAAATCTCCAATATAATCCAGGTCCTGGGCATGACGGTAAACTGCATCCAGTATCAAAGCCTCTGCTTGTGAGGTTGTGAGAAGCATGGAAGCACCTTTTAATTCCTGTTGTTCCCAGATCCACACTGACCCGGAGTGGTAGCACCTGTAAGGATCCTAGCTATGGGCAAATAGTTAACTCCCAAACTGGGGTCAAAACACCATGAAAGTATAAAAATAGACTTTTATAGAAATATATACATAAAAATAAACTTTTATAGAAAAATATACATTTTTGAAGGAAAAATATTACCAGCAATTCCTTTTTGAAAAAAAAATTATTACCCTAACACATTTTTGAAGGAAAAAATATTTTGAATATAAAACGAGAAGACATTTTCAGTTTTCTAAAATAAAAAGGTATAAAGACAAACATATGTCATTAAAATCTAGATCAACCTTCTCACAACAACTGAACCAAAATAAAAAAGAATACATTAAAACCCCACCATTTTGGCATTAAGTAACCCATAGAGGTTGATATACAGTTAAATAAAACTCAAACACCAATATAATCGTTCCTGACCTGGCATCTAGACCATTGGCTATCAACAAAGTAATGCACCGCCGTCCACCTGTCTTTTCCACAAATACTTTCATGGCAATTATTTTGGTTGTGGCTAAACTGCATGAATTTAAGTATGCTACTAGATTGGCAAAAAAGTATCACTGTTTTACTGTTTAGCTATACAGATTCTCATAATTTCTTTGTCTCGTATTTTTCGTCTGTGGAACTTCTTTCTGAGTTCTTACTTTCCCGCCACCTATAACAATTTTCAAATAATCAAATGCCACACCAAAGGCCATATTCTGTCCTTATGACCCCTGTTCCTTTATTGTTCTTAAATCAACTTCTCTCTCTCTTTCTTTAACTCAATGTAATCCACCTGTGTCCTAGCGCCATTATCACCTTTCTTGGGGTGAAATGATTAATGAAACACACACACACACGCATATATGTGTGAACGTATATATATATATACGTTCGCACACACAAACATACGATCATATATATATATATATATATATATATGCACGCACACACACCTTCACAGATATGCATATATGAACGTATATATATACACACATACATACACACACACAACACACGTTCACATCTAGCTACCTCCACGAAATCACTGAGAAAACAGCATAGCATGAAGAAAAAAATGTCTCAAACTTAAAAAAAAACAAACTTTCATGTTAATAATAAAACGAAAGATCAAAGTATTTTTAAATTATTTTTTAAAATTTAATTTTTTTTTAACACGTTCAAAATTTTGGTTAAAATCTTTATTTTCGTCAGCAAGAAAAATTGTTACGAAGAATTTTTAATGGCAAACGTAATATTACATGCCTCAGTTTTTCTTCCGGTTTGAAATTCTTGCAAAAATTAAATAATTGTTGGATTTTAATGAAACTTTTAGGATTATTCACAAATGAATTAAATTATTTTTTAAATCATTATTTTTCAAAACCTTGGTAAAAGAATTTTTTTTACATTTGTTACCCCCTCCTCCCTCAACGTAAATTAATGAAATATCAAGAAATTAAATTTTGTAGGCAAAAAATCTGCTCGGAATAGTAAAATAAAAAATACTATAAAACTATGACATTATTTCACTCGATAAGCTTTTAATTGCTTTAATAAATAATGTAAATTAAGGACATTATAGTCTGACGAAAACAAAATTCGATAAATAATAAAATTTCAAAAGAATTGCTTTCATTTTCTTTTAATTATGATAATTTATGAAGTTGCAAAAATATTTCTGAAATATTTCAAAGACTTGTAGATGTTAGTTTGGTAATTTATTAAGTGACAATTGTATTTACTGATGGAAAATTGAAAAGTTTAATACAAATCATCTAACCATCGTATTTTTAAAATAATTTTTAATTTTTTTGTGTATATAAAGTTTTTTTTCGTTGTATGGTAATTTTTATATGTACATTAAAAGGGCATATGTTTTACGGTTTCTTCCTCTTACACGAAAAAATTTGTACAATTATGTCACTTGTGATTACTATACACTTAACATACTTCGTATCTGTCGAACTATCATCACATTTCAAATAAGGGGGGAGGTCAAAGTTCAACTATGTTTAAGAAATAATTTTATTGTAAATTTCATGCTATAAATAAGTAATACTTGTGTAATTCAGATTAATTTAACATTAAACATTAAATTCGCTAGTTTTTCAAAGATAATATGTCACAGATGTATATATTTTTTTTTTAAACCGAGAATTAATTTTGGTTTACAAATGTGTCGATCGCTCAAAAATAGACAAAAAATTGAAAAACAAATCGCAAAATTTTAGATTTTAATGAATATAATTTCTGTTTGAAATACATTAGAATATTTCGCTTACTGGAAATAGAAATTTATTCATTTAGCTGACAATTAAAACAGAAATAAAAGATTTAAGAAAAAGTTTTTTTGAAATTCAATTTAAAAGTTAGGTATCGAAAATAAGTGGAGGTACCTACACGTACACGCACATTTATTATATATATATATATATATATATATATATATATATATATATATATATGATTAACGAAATGGTTATAAACAACCGACAAGTTTAAAATATTTGCTTGAACATTATTTTTGATCGATACTCGTATTCCAGCTGAATTCATTGCTTTCACTTACGCGCAAATACCCTTGGGAAAGGTATTAATCCGTCTCTTCCCTCCAGTTATGGGTTAAATAACAGGACAGATTTGGGTTCTAGAGCCTTGGTCGGCAACCAGTCTACCGCAGAAAGCAATGGCAACCTACTGCGGGATAATCTATCTGCCCAGTCAGTCATGTGTCTTTCGAGACATGATCGCCCAAGCGTATATCACGTATGGCACTTAACTAACTGACCGACTTGTATTTAAGTAGATATTCTGTTTATAATCAAACAGTATTATATATTTATTTCTATCGGCTTGATTATTTTCGTAACAAAAATTTATCGTAAATAATCAGACCGGTAGAAATAAATATATTTACTCTTTGATTATAAACAGAATATCTACTTAAATACTAGTATCAATCAAAAATAATGTTCAAACAAATATTTGCATATAAACATACATACACGTATATATATATATATATATATATATATATATACACACGTTTATATATTTATATACGCGTACATATATAATAAACAACAAAAAATAAAGCTATGACCGTCTACGTTCTCAAGGTACATGACATTAAAAAAGGCACACAAGAAAATGAAAGTTTTACTTTAATAAACATTTGATATTTTTTACGATGTTTCAGCAGACGAAACGTCGCCATCCTCCTCTCTATTCTATTGCTATTTCCATGGAAAAGGTTCAGACAAACCACTTCCTTTAGTTCTACCATGGCTAAGACCCGTTATGCCACACACATTGTGACGAATTACCCTCATTTCTTTTGTGAGCTCTTCGGTGTAGTGTAATAGTTAGTAATCTTGTTTCGTTAGATCACTTACGTCTGAGTTCGATCCTCACTGGTTGCTCTATTTTTTTCGGCGTTGTGCTACAAGTAATCTATGCTTACTACATTCCGGACAATTCGACGTGGTGTAATAGCAAGCTTGTCTCGCTCGAACAATTACAAGTTCCAGCCCTTTCTGGTTACCCCATAATTTTGGCTGTTGTGTCACATTTAAGCTACCCTTAAGAAATCAACACTCATTTCTTTCGTATTTCATTGGTGAATTCTAACTTCAAATCGATCAGCTTCCTCCCAGAAACAGTTACACTGTTGGGGTCAGCTCTCAATAGGATGCTTCCCCGATCCCTACAATCTTAACTCGTTCAAATCTACAATCAGCAGTTATGTTTCTCACACGTCCGCAAAAATGGTGCCTCTTACTCTGCAAACTCGAGTTGATTTTTGTTTCTTGAAGAGAAGGAATATCATTCATTCTAAAATTGAAAATAATCGTTCCACAGTAACATAGTATTATTTTCACTATACACCTGCTTGCAAAAGCCCTCACCACATTTTGGACCAGGGGGATTCGAAATGACTGTGACGATTCGTTCATGTTATAACGAATTTGTTAACAGAGTTGGTTTCAGTTACAAAGATATAAACAAAGGCTGCTGAAAGAATTATTTTGCGTTTTCAAATATTTCATCAGAATATTTGTGGTATTAAGTAGTTTAAGAATATATATGTTTTTTCCAAATAGCCTGTGTAAGTAGAACGGTAGGCTAGTTTTGCTGAAAAATGTTGCATGTAAAAATATATGGAACCATTAAAGTTTCCTCTTAAGAATGAGTACAAAAACTTACGTATAACTAACAGCAACATTTTATTGCCTTAGACAAACATAAAGACTACAAAATAGATGAATGAAGGTGTGAATGCAGAGATGTCTTTACTGCCTGGAATAAGTTAAGGGCATGTACTATTCTGTGTTATGCTCAGTGCATCAAAAGGTTCCCTGTTCTGTTCTTTGCAGTGTTTAATGTGACACGAGGTTTACTGGGGAACAAAAGATCCCCTAGAAGTGAACGGGATACGTTTTATCATTAAGGCAACCTGTGCGAAAAGAGAATGAGAGGTTTGCACTCTTCTTTACATAATGGTTTGTCAGACAATGTAAAGGTAATTCCACAGTCAGTCAGTTAAATGCCATACGTGATACACGCTTTTGGCGATCATGTCTCGAAAGAGACATGACTGACTGGACAGAAAATTATCCCGCAGTAGGTTGCCAGCTAAGGCTATAGAACCCAATCTGTCCTGTTATTTAATCCATAACTGGAAGGAATAGACGGATTAATACTTTTCCCAAGGGTATTTAAGCGTAAGTGAATGCAACGAATTCTAGTGGAATTCGAACTCGGCTCCCCGAGTTGTCGTTCCGAGCGGATATCCACTGCACCACAACGCACATCCTAATTCCACAGTACGATGGTTAAAACTATTATAAATGTGCATTAAATGGAACAGAATATTGTAGAAAACAGAAAGTAACAGTTATTTTAAGTTACTCATGCAAGAGAAAACTCCAACCAAAGAAAGTAGAGACATTTTCACATCAGTAAAAAATCCGTTAAGGATATTAAGCAGCTTTTTTATTCATATTATATCTGGCAAATAATTTAAAGTCACTTCTTACATATATGGGCTTACGGCCTATCAGGTTGAATAGACCGGTTCTCGCTCGATCACCGAAGTTAAGCAACGCTGAGCCTGGTCAGTACTTAGATGGGTGACCGCTTGGGAATACCAGGTGCTGTAAGCGTTTAGTGACGGATGTGCGTTGTGGTGCAGTGGATATCGGCTCGGAAAGAGAAATCGGTGAGCCGAGTTCGAATTCCAGTTGAATACCCTGCACTCACTTAAGCGCTGGTACCCTTGGGAAAGGTATTAATCCGTCCCTTCCCTCCAGTTATGGGTTAAATAACAAGGGTAGGACTTGGGGACTCTACCCTTAAAAAAAAAAAATCCGAATGAATCTTGACACCAAAAAGAAAAAAAGTATTTTTTAAATATTAAAAACAACAATAAATTGTTGAAAAGCAAAAGGTATTACCAGCAATAGATAAAAATTTAGTTGGCAATAAATGACCCACCGAGGTTGATATGCCATAAAACAAAACAACCAACCAATCAACATATATGGAAGTAGAAAACCACTATATATATATATATATATATATATATATATATATATATATATAGATATTATGACCAGCCTTGGATTAGGTAAATATTAGAGATAAGTACAAAACAAAATTGATCCATTGTATGCAGATGGCATCTAATTTATACGCCCATGATGAATAAAAATTAACTAGGCAGAGAACATTGTTTTTCAAATATTAAACGTTAGGCGTTTGTGTGAAGAGTAGAGAAACAGAAATATTCCCTGTTAGTACAGACTGTGATGTAAAAGCATAGAATATTAACTCTTAAGTTATTTTTTTCAAACAGGGAAGAAGACATCATACGAAGGAAAGGACTTGCTCCAAGACAACTTCAACACGTTTTAAATCATCAACAACTGACGCATTAAGCGAAAAAAAAAAAAAAAAAAGGCTGAGAAACTTTAAAACATCCGCTGAAAGTATCTTTTTATATTACAGTGAAATATGGGCATTTATCCAAAGCCTTGAGAATACCATCGATTCGTTCCAATGAATATTACTGAAAACAATTATACATATCAATGGGTAATATATATATATATAACCTAACTGTTAGACGAATGTATCTTCGAACTTTTGTTGACATTGGCCGCTACACGTGTCATTTGATTACATGTTGCATGTATATAAGATTATGTATGAATATGTGTATGTGTTCGCCGAACTGATGTATTGTTTCTTAAATTTTCTCTTTTAAGGGAGCGACCGTTATTTCTATTCGTTTTTTTTTAGATCTTTGTGAATCTCATTCGTGTAAAATCTTTTGTCAAATAAAGACGGAAGCTGATGATGGTTCGCGTGAAATAAGGTATCTGCCTTAATTTTTCATATATATATATATATATATATATATATATATATATATAGATAAGTTATATCAAATCAGACTATATGAACGCATAAAATTCTTTCAATGTAGCATTCAGTCAGTTAAGTCCCTTAAGTGATATACGCTTGGGCGATCATGTCTCGAAAGGGTAGAAGACTGATTGCCAACCAACGCTATAAAACCTAAACTGTCCTGCTACTTAGTCCATAGATGGATGGAGAAAAGCTGGATTAATATCTTTCTCAAACGTATTTGCGTGTAAATGAATGCAATGAATTCAACTGGAATTAGAACTTGGCTCTCCGATTTCCGTTCCGAGCCGATAACCACTGCACTACAACGCACATCCCATGTAGGATTTCGATTTTCAAAAGACACTTGTCATGGTTCGGTGATATTCTTCAACTACCACTGAGAAGTCCAGTTCGGAAAGATTTCAAAAACTACGTGATTTGTTGAGTGATATGCATATAACGCCTTCTGTGGTTTCTGCTATTATCTCCAGTCGAGATCCCCACAAGGCATGTGGACCCGATGGTAACCCTGTAAAAGTCATTAAAAATGTGTTTCCGAACTGGCCCCTGTTCTCTCTAAGCTGTATAGTAAATGCATCGCTGCCTCCTGCGTTCCTGCCTGCTGAAAGTCATTGTTCCAGTTTTTTAAGGAGCTTTCGTTTCTCCAGGTTAACTGCTTATGTACTGACGATAATTGCGGAAAGAATATATCATGCTCTAGATATATCGATTCGGAACGAGAAATCGGAGAGCCGAGTTCGAATTCCACTAGAATTCTTTGCAATCATATACGCGCAAATACCCTCCGGGAAAGGTATCAATCCGTTTCTATGGGTCAAACAACAGGACAGATTTGGTTCTATAGCTTTGGTTGGCAACCAGTCTACCGCAGAATGCAATGGCAACCTACTGCGGGATAATCTTCTGTTCAGTCAGTCATGTGTCTTTCGAGACATGATCGCCCAAGCGTGTATCACGTATGGCACTTAACTGACTAGATAAAAACGTTGAAGCCCGGACTGTAGATTTAGACATCTCGAAAGCCTTTGACAGGCTTGAGCATACAGGTCTTCTTCACAAGCTGAAAAATTGCGGTGTTTACGGAGATATTTTTGGATGATTTAGTCTTTTTTTTTATCAAATCGTGAACTGAAAGTTCCCTTGAATGCTCACTCGTCTAGATCCTTTCGTACTAAAGCATGTGTCTCCTCACCAGGTCTCCCTCCTTAGTCCTGCTCTGTTTTTAATTTTCATAAATGACCTTCCCGATAACATCAACTCTCAAATTGATATCTACGCTGTTGACACAATCATTTACTTCTGCCTTGATAGTAAGGCTGATCAGACTAACAATACCAAAATGGCAGTAGATGTTCAAAACGACCTCAAGTCCGTTGTTAACTGGGGTAAAAGATGGGTTGTTAATTTTAACGCCTTCAAAACAAAACTTCTCTCCATTAATCATCTGAGAGACGTATTTCTGCTTTCCATCAGCATGGCTGATGCTAGCCTCCAGAAAAGTGACACGTTGCGCCTTCTCGGACTAATATTCTTAGCTGACGTAGTGGAAAGATCATATTGAATCCATTATTAAGTCAACTTTTAAGAAATATTTGTTCACTGCGTCGTGTGAGACAATTTTCATCTCCAGAATCTTATCATACATATTTATAAGTCTACTATTCGACTATGCTTAGAATATTTCTGCCACATATGGTCCGGTGCCCCTTATATTTACCTTAAGCTTCCAACAAAAATCTGGTGTAGGTGTCAAAGCTAAACTCGCAGCCGAGATTGAAAAAGACCTCCAATCCATATTGGACTGGGGTAAGAAATGGCTAGTAAATTTTAATGCTTCTAAAACGAAGCTACTGTCAATTAACCATCATCGACAATCTCACCTACCTCCCATTAGCATGGACCAGGCTTGTCTCCCAGAGAGCAAAACACTACGCCTCCTTGGTCTCACACTTTCAGCGGACCTCAAATGGAATGACTATATCGAATCCATTGCTAAATCCGCTGCTATGAAAGTCGGTTCTCTGTGTAGGGCCCGGAAGTTTTTTCCGTCTAAATCTATCCTGCACATTTACAAATCTACCATCCGCCCGTGCATTGAATACTGCTGCCATATCTGGTCGGGTGCCCCTGCTGTTCTCCTTGGGCTTCTCGATAAGGTTCAGAGGAGGGTCTGTAATGTGATAGATACCGACTTGGCAGACCGCCTGCAGTCTCTCTCCCACCGGCGAGACGTGGCTTCCCTGTGTCTCTTCTATAAATACTTTCACGGCTTCTGCTCCGATGAACTTAGATCACTGGTGCCCCCTAAATACGAATTTGCACGAGATACTAGATTAGCAACTAGATCCCACCCTTTTACAGTGAAACCGATAAAATGCAGCCGTAACTTCTACTCCAACAGTTTCTTTCCTCGCACTTCCCGACTGTGGAATTCCCTTCCAAACGATTGCTTCCCCGACGGCTACAATCTCCAGGAGTTTAAATGTAAGGTCAATAGACACCTCCTACCACACTAACCTGCTCCCATTCTATCAAGCACTCTTCCCATCTGCCCGACCCTCATCCTCGCTATCCTTACTCATCTGTCACCTTTCTCCTGACATTCCCTATGTCTATCCACTCCTTCTCTTTACCTTCCCCTATGTAGCCCCATGCGCAATAGTGGCAGTGGAATGCCTTGCTTGGGGTGAGATGATTAAAAAAAAAAAAAAAAAAAAAGCTCCTTGATAAAACCCCAAGAAGAATCAGCAATATTATTGGTTCTGATCTGGCGGTTCTGCGTCAATGACTTTCCCACTGCCGTACGGTTGCCTCTCTGTGTCTTTTCTATAAATACTTTTATGGTAATTGTTCAGATGAACTCTTCGCTATGATTTCTAGTATTCTAAAATTTAACCCCAGTACTTGACTGGCGTCGAAATCCCATCAATTTAAAGATGAGCTGGTTTGATGTAGATGCAAATTCTATGCTAACAGTTTCTTTTCTCGCACTTCTCGCTTGTGGCTCCATGCTTTCAAGCTAACGTCCCTGAAAATAATCTAAATGCAATTTCAATTCCTTTCTAATGATTACTTCTTTTCTCATTCTGCTCATTATTAATGTTTCTGATTCCTCCACATCCATTAATCTCTTGTGTCTTTATAACTTTTGCATTTGGTAATATCGATTAAAAAATTGACAAGCCTAAGACAAGAGGGTAGAATTCTGTAAAACATAACCAAAGAAGACTCGGACATTTCATTGGTAGAAGACTTTATGGTTAATCTAGAGACACTTGAGAGAAGCGCAAACATTGCTAAAACTTTTACGATTGAGTAGTGAGTTCGATATTCACTTGGTATTTGTGGCCTTGTACGACATCTAAGCTACGGTATTTACATTATTCGGACTATTGTCCTCATCTTTGTTGACATTTGTACGACTTTTCAGGTGCTAGGAATTTCGAACTGAGCTCTTTATGACTGGGGGTATATCATCCTCATTCCTTGCGTAAAGCCTCGATTAGAAGTCATGAATTCTCTCCCTCTAAACCTACAAGTCACTTGTTCACCACTGTCTGGTATTGAACTCACAACTCTAAGAGTCAGGTCAGGAACTAACTAACATCTACATCCACTGGGCCATGTGTCCTTGACAAAAACAACTGAATTTTTTTGGATTGATAAACCTTATGTCCAGTAATCCTTTTTACCAGAGTTCATATTGCAAATTTTTTGATGTTAATGGTTTTCTCTAGTATTTTACCAGAGCTCATATTGCAATTTTTGACACTAATGATTTTGTCTGGTACTCCGTATTACTGGTTCTAATATTGTGTTTATCTCTATGCTTGGTCGGCTAAAGAGATTTTTTAAGCCTAGCATATGGGCTGATTCCTTAAGTTTATGTAGTTTCTAGTGGCGTTCTCTATCAGATAGAGACAAATATCTAGGCTACGCTTGGAAAATCACTATATATACCGAGAGAAAAGGATGACGTTTAGCTGGTGGAAACATGTTATTTCTATTAACGAATGATTATCATTAGAAGCAGTTTCGACTTGAAGGCAATGTGATTTCTCATCTTCAAGAACTCTATCCAAACTTCCCTGAAATTTTCCAACTCATGAAAGTGATGCAGGTTTTCAAAGCTTTTCAATGTTATTTGAATTTCGCTGCAAATAATGGAAATTTATTGATAGTTGTTTTAATGTTGTTCAATATGCATTCTATACTTGCTCGTTCAATGTCTATGAAGATCATACTTCCATTTTGTATTGATGACAAAACAACTTTCATCATAGCTATTACCTTGCTTTCATCCAAATATATTGCGTTGTGCTAGTGCTAACTAACTGACATAAATATAACTTTTTTTAATTTGGGTTTCTTGGGGACAATACACATCAATGTTATAATAAATATCAACATTTTGAGCTAATAATCCTGCTTTTCTTTTTCCACAAATCCTCTAACATTAAACATCCAGATTTTAAAACCTTTATATGCAATGGAGCGATTTACGAAGTTTTAAATAAAAAATACCCAACTTCTATAGTTGACAACTGGGGAAGTAACAAAATTTAGCCTTACGCGAATTTATAAAAGACACCCAGTTTCAAATTCGAAATAAGTGTCGTTTGGTTGTACTACACTCTTCACCAAAAGTTAACCACAACTTGATTGTCTCAAACTTGCTGGACAGAGTAAAGAAAAAATCTACAGTGTTCCACCATGTAAAAGGTTATCACAAAACTTTGTTCAAATGGCAAAAGCATTCACTTTTTCAACCGACCTGAAGTAGAACAAATATATAGCTGCATCTTTTGCTAAGAAGGTTGGGTCTCTGTGTTTGGCCAGAACTTTTTCTTATTAGAATCTATCTTGCACCATTTGTCAGTTCATTGAATAGTGTTTACTAATCTGATATGATGCCCCGGTTGCTAATCTCGAGGTTCTCGAAAAAATCCCAAGAAGGGTCTGCAATATAATTCGCTCCAACTTGGTATTTTGTCTTCAGTTCCTTCCTCTTAACCGTGACGTGGCTTCTCTTAGCCTTTTCAAAAATTATTTTTTGGCAACTGTTCTGATGAGCTTGTTTTTCTGGTGCTACAATCACATGAATTTCCGCCTTTTAACGTTGAAATAGTTAAATGTCACTTCTACTCCATTAGTTTCTTTTCTCGCACTTCACGCCTGTAAAAACCCCTTCCGTTTACTCGCTTCCCTGATATCTACAATCTCTAAAAATTAAATGCAACGTCAATTACTGTATTCTTGAATCCCGTTCATCTTTTATTCTCTCTTCGGTACCTCCTGAAGGCAGTTTTTTTCTTAATGTAACCCCCTGCACACTAGTGGTGGTCCTTCCTTGGGGGTGAAATGATTAAAAAATAAATAAAAGAATAGAACCGCATAAAATAAATCTAAGCCAACCAATAATGTTAATAAAAATATCCTTTTTTCTCAAAAAAATATATCATGCATGAAAATGAAACGTATTTAAGAGTCAATAGACTGAGTCATTTGGGCTTAGAAAAAATCTTTGTAATTTGATTATTTAAAAATTTTATTCTAAAATAAGTTTCTCAGTGAAAGGCTTTTTTGTGTACTTCTAATTCACTTACAAATCTTGTCAGACTTCTGCTAAGCATTTTATAACTCACAGGTGTTGACATTACACATAACAAAAGAAAAGGAAAAGGAGTTAGTCATATGAACATAAGCATTCGTCGATTCTTAATTTTATTGCAGTTTTTAAGAAGATTCTAGAAGATTTTAATCGGGCATTGCAAAAAGGTTACTTTTTATGTGCCAAGTCACTTCAGGATGTGAACGATCATGGCTCTCAACAACTTCCTGCCTTTTGTTGCGTTAAGTAACTTCTGATTCTTTACAATTCCTCTTTGTCCTTGTTGTGCCATTCATTTGCACAAACTCGTTAAGTAGGTTATTAGCTGCTTAACCCTACTTCACTTTCTTTCGCTATGTCCTGTGAGTGTTAAATTTTCTAAGCATTCTTTTCTTATATGCCTCAGCTATCCTGATTTTAAGTTTACCTGTAGTTTCCATTTTTCTGCAGCTAAGTTTTTGTACCAGCTTGATTTTGATAACTGTCTCATTTGTTGAATTTTGATACCTGTCTCATTTGTTGAATTGTCATTTCTACTTGCTTTTCTTGCCTGAAAGTTCTTTCAATTTGATTTCAATTGTTTTTGCTCTAAATAACCTTTAATCCTTTACCACAGCTGTATGACTTTCTTTTGCTATCCCTTCACACAAACTAGTAGGTTATTAGCTGTTTTGTCGCCAATGTCCTGTGAGTGTTAGATTCTCTAGACTCTTTCCTTGTTATATATCCCACCTATCTCTTGCTGAATTTGTAAGTTGTCCCGTAGTTTCCATTTTTCATGAAAATAAATTTCCTGTTACTTATATGCTCTGTCTATGAGCATATATATATATATATTCTCAGCATTTATCAGGACAACTACATTTCTTTCGCTTCAGATTTCTTTTTTGTTTGAGCGGCGATTAGACAATTATTCACTGCCATTTAGATTACATATGTTACAGGTTAATATACATTTCTTTGTTTTTAAATAATTTTCGTGTTTCTTAATATTTTACTTAGCTTCTGTTTTTTTTTTTTGAGTACTAATGTTCATCTACAAGACCCAAGAGCCACAAGGTAGAGGGCTGCTGTGTTAGTTGTATAGCGCCCAGAAGACAAGCGTTGAAAATATAGAGAAGGAGTGCCAGTGAGCTAAGTTTATCGGAGCAGAAGCTGTAAAAGTATTTGTATAATAGACACAGGGAAGCCACATTGCGTCGGTGAGAAAGCGACTGTATCCTAGCTGCCAAGTCGGGCACATTACAGATTCTCCGTTGAATTTTGTCAAGGACCCCTAGGTGGATAGTAGGAGCATCCGACTAGATATGGCAGCAGTATTCAATGCACAGGCCGATGGTAGATTTGGATATGTGCAGGATTGTTTCAGACGGAAAAAAACTTCCTGGCCCTGCACAGAGAACCGATCATCTTAGCAGTGGATTTAGCTATGGATTCTATATAGTCATTCGACTTGGGGTCTGATGTGAGAGTTAACCCGAGGAAGCGCAGTGTTTTACTTTCAGGGAGACTAGTTTGATCGATGCTAATGGGGAGTAGGAACGATTGTCTGTGATGATAAATAGTTAGCAGCTTCGTTTTGGAAGTATTAAAATTCACGTGCCATTTTTTACCAGTCCACAGGTCCCACCATTTTACTGTGAAACCAATAAATTGTAAACGCAAACTACTCCATTAGCTTCTTTTCTCACACTTCCCGCCTGTGGAATTCCCTTCCGCTTACTTGCTTTCCAGACAGATACAATCTTCAATAATTCAAATGTAAAGTCAATAGTCATCTCCTGTCTCACTAACCTGTATCCTCTCTCTCATGCTCCTTTTTCCGTCCACTCCACTCTCATCAGTTTTCTTATCCTTCTCTTACCCTCTTCCTGACACCCCCTGCAACCTCTCACTCTTTCTCATAACTTTCCTCCTATATAACCCCCTGCACAACAGTGGCAGTAAAATGCCTTGCTTGAGGCGACACAATTATAAAAAAAAGTAATTATAAACAAGAAACAAGGGATAAACTTTTACCCCCGTTCAAAAGATTGGGGAGGAGTATGGAGAGGGAGTTAGGTGTGCCTATCTACTTCTAAGTTTTTAATTATTAATTTATTTATTTCTATTAACAAAAATAATGAACTTGTAACATTAAAATAAATAACTACAGTTAAACATATTGTGGCAGATTAGCAAAGTCAAAATGTTGCTTACATATCCCTCCCCCTTCAGGACGTGAGTGATCCTACCTTAATAAATTTCCACTCTTTGTAGCTCTAAAGAAAGTTTTTTTTCTCTTAATGTTCCCCTCTACTACATCCGGCAGCAAGGCATCTGATCAGAAGATTGAAAAATTTCAAAAGTGTGGCACCACTCTTTAATTGCTGTCGTTCCCAGAATCACGCTGAACCAGGGTGGTAGCACCAGTTAGGGTCCCAGCTATGGGAAAATAGTGAACTCAAAAACAAAACACCATGAAAGTATAAATTACATTCTTATTGTAAAGTACAAGCAATACATTTTTATATTGTAAAATGACAAACAATACATTCTATCTATAGTCTATAGCATACAATTACATTCAAAATATATTTAGTTGAAGCCATAAAATTGTGTTTAAAATATTTAAATTTTCTACATTAAATAATCCATAGAGGTTGATAAGCCGCTAAACTGCGTCTCCTCAAAACATGGGGTTATCATGGGCTCTCCACAAGTTCTTATCCTTTGTAGCTTGAAGCAATGTCTATTTCCTTAATTTCCATCTCACTCCTCGTTTTGTCATCCAGTTACACATTCGATAGATCATTTACTATTTTCATCTTCCCGGCTTACTTTAATATATTCTAATTGTTGTAAGAGCCAGTTACCTCCTTACTATCATGAATGATTGACCCATTCATGATTTCTAAAGCACATCTTTCGCTTTTCCTATGCATCTTCGGATTTTAGCGTAACATTATTCCTCATCTGTTACTACATTAGCTAATTAGGTAAAATTTCTGTCCCAACTTGATTTTGCCGTCCCCAATACGTAGCTGTCCATTTTACTGAAGACCATAGTTTCTATCATTTAGAGTTAATATTCTTTGCTTCATGTTTTCCTTTACTACTTCTTTGATTTACCTTGATCATAAACAAAAATCCATATGCGTATCACATGTTCTTAAAATCATATTCACCGATAATAAGTCTTGGTAAGTTTTCTTCTTCTCTAAATCTGGTGAGTAAACGCATTCTTGTCATATTCTTCTTTCTATACATTCATCTCATTCTCGATCCTCATGGTTATTAAGGTTATCACTGTGTAGGAAGTTCGAATCCTGACTGGTAGCTCCACACATTCGGCATTGGGTCCCATCCAAGCTTCCCTTAGAAAATAACAATGGGCACTTCGACGTGATGTAATGGTTAGCAAGCTTGTCTAACTAGATCAATTACGACTGAATAGTGAGTTCGATTCTCACTGGGTGCCCCATACTTTCGAACTTGTGCCACATTTAAGTTACTATAAGAAAATTGCTATTTTCGACCCGCATGTAGGCTGTTTGTTCCCAGTATAAGTTATGGAGGACTCGAATATCTTGTAATTAGAAGAAGTCACGGAAGGTCACTGACAAAAACAAAATGGTCGCCAAACGGTGGCCAACAGGCACTAGAATTTCAAACAGCTCACCTAGGCACTCAACTCTAACGGTTTATATAAACACCCAAAATACCAGCCATTGATCAGATAAAAAAATTGTCTGCTTTGCTGATTTCTTTTTTAACGAGCTTGAGACACGTTTTTGATTTTGACTTTCAGCAGGGAATACATCCGACGAGGTGTTTTTATTGCTATATACAGTCTTTTTCGAAGCTTTTCTAGTATTTCGAACAGGCCATCGTGTCTTACATGATCAAATGCTTCTGTGTAACATATGAAAGTCCTTTGTTGTATTTATGAAAGTCCTTTGTTGTATTTATAAAGCTTGCTTTGATAACATCTGATAATAAAGATCAGATTTTTAAAAAAGTTACTTCACAACTTCATTATTTTGTCCTTTCAAATAAAAAAATTGTAATTTGAATGTTTTCGATGTATGTGTTTGCTCCCATGTTAAACCAAAAAATCAGGAAAAAAGAACGGATGTTAGAAACCTTTGTCCGTTTATCATACTTCTTTATTCTAGAACTTGTAAAAGCTTTTGTTGAGTTCGTTATAAAACATAAATAACCTTATTATATTTTAAATCATACGAAGCTGAGTTCAAATTTTGATCTCGTCAGTTGCGTTCACTTTCGCCAAAATTCCAATGGAAAAAACATAAATGCATCCTTAACTTTAGATGGCAACCAGCCTAAGAAAAATAAAACTGAAAAAGTAGGGAATGCAACTGGGAATTACTTTCCTAGAATTTATCCTCATTTCATATTAATAAAAAAATAAATCTGTGCTGTGGGGAACGATGGATTCATTCATTCTTCAAGAGTATGCGAAGTGACTATAATGATCTCAACCAGAATTCGAACTTGGTTTGTTAATTTCTCGGTCCGATGTTCTAACCATTACACCACCTACACATACGAAAAACATCAACTTGCCTTAAAAGTCGGTTTTCTTATGAGACAAGTGAAAAGTTACTTTTAACTTCATCCTTATTCGCAGAAATTTATGTCGTTTGGAATCTCATGCCGTCGAGAGGAAATGCTGCTGCGAGGCAGATGACATCGGGAAGTGAGACAAGTGTGTAGGGAGGGAAATTACCTAATACTTTTAATTCATTTAGTTAGCTTGATGGAGACAATTTTCAGTGTATAATGAATGCATGGGGTTTATTTTCTCCATAAATAATACTGGAATTACGAGCATAATATCACACACAAGGAAATATATAAATTTAGGAATAAGGATTTCATGAAATAATTTGATAAATGCATATCTAAATTATATATATATATATATATATATATATATATATATATATAAGCAACTCCCTAACAAGTCTGCTACGGTTGCAGACAAGGGGAAAAAAGCATATTCTATGACTTATTAAATGGCAAGGCTTTATTTTAAATCAAATTTCAAGTGAGTACAGACTAATAAGTTGAGTTGATGCTTGGACGATATGCACTCACCAGCTACACTTTTACCATCTTGGACTTGGCTATAAGGGTTCCTATTTTCATGCCCTACAGTTACCGACCGCCTGCTGATTGCGTGAAAACTTATGAAACTGGCAGTCGTGGCTGGTGACTGCCCATTTGAAATTTGATTATATATATATATATATATATATATATATATATTTTAATGAGTTATTACTAGCTAGTGTCTTCAGGCGATTTACAATAGCTTATATCAATAAGCTATTGTAAATTACTTGAAGAAACCAGATGGTAGGAAACTGGGTTGCGTAATAACTCGTTTACATATAAAAAAATATTCAAAATCTTTACAGTATAATTGTATTGAACACTTTAATACAACTGTATACTAGTCTAATTTAATTATGACTAAACCTAATTGATTAATAAAGATTTTGAATATATATATATATATATATATATATATATATTGAGAGAGGGGTACAGTGTGTCCGCGTAAAACTGAAAATCATTTTGTAGTCGAATACCATAGCCATTTCTCACCCAAAATGATATCAATTTTTAAGTATGTCAAAAACTAAGTTGACTGTGCGAACTTATCTTAATGAGAATCTACCAGAAAGATAGATCGGGAGTGCCAATGACAATAACAATGTGCTGTTGAAATGCCCACCAGATTGATATGAATTAACACCTTGGGATTTTTTTTTATGGGGCTCTGTGAAAGGATAGGTCTATATCCCTCATCTTACTCAAGGAGGAACTTAAGCAGAGAATTACTGAAACGCTGGGACTTGTTACGCCAGACATGCTACAGTGTGTTTAGCAGGAGCTGGACTACCGACTTGACGTATGTCGTATCACAGGTGGTGTGCATATTGAAGCCCTTTGAAATCGGTTCGAATTTTGATAAGTCTCTTACTGTTCAGCATGAAACCTATTTAAATTTCCTAACTAAAGAAAAAAAAAACTAGAATGCTCAAATTGAAAAACAACGATATGTCGAGAAAAAACCCGAAATCATAGAGCAACAAATGGTAGCAACTGAAAGAAAAGAGGAAAAAGAAAGAGGAAAAAAAAAGAAGAGCGACTGTAAAGTGGAGAAAAAACAACAAAACAAAAACAAAAACAAAAAAAAAATGACGGAAAGGACAAATGATCACGACACTCTATACATACGCACATTCGCGAAAACCGGCACTAACGCATGTACACGCACACACACAATTAATATAACTGCAAGCGTTCAATGAAGTTCCAACAATTCATACTACTGCACACATTTCTTACCCCACCAAATGCAGAGTAAAAGATTAAAAAAAAAAAACATCTGTTCTTGTGTCTGTAATTTAGACCCTTTGTAGGGAATGTAGTTTTCATTTTTAATGACAATCTTCCACATAAAAGCTTTTTTTCATAGCTTCTGCTTGCTATATAGTTTTAGAACGTTGACGATCATGGTTCTTCACAATTTCCCGTTCTTCGTAGTTCTTAGTAAATTTTATCTTTTTGTTATCTCTCCTAAACTGTATTTCGCCATTCCTTTACTCAAACTTGCTTGCTATTTTACACGTTGCTTTCCTCTCTCTCTCTCTTGTTTACAATCTCTCCTGTAAGTATCATATTTTCCAAGCTATCTTTCTTCAATATGTCTCTTAAAATTTTCGTATAAGTGTCCTTTTTGTTACCATTTTCTCTGAAATTCTCTCATTGCTCACATGTTCAGTTAATGTTATTCTCAGCATCCTACTGTAGAACCCTATTTCTTTTGTTTCAAGTCAATTATTCATCGGCGAACAGATTGTCCAGCATTCACTGCCATATAGAAGGATTGATATTACGTAAAAGTTCAGTACTATTTTCTTTTTTCTTATATTCCTGTTTCTTAATACTTTGCTTAGCTTTTTAGAAAGCATTTTTCGTTATCTCAAGGCACCTTCGTATTTCAGTGTCACACTTTTCGTCTTCTGTTAAAAAGTTTCCAGATACTTAAATTGTTGTACGTGTTTGAAATTGGTTTTTTCAGTTTGCAGTTTGGGTTGTTCCTTTTGCTGACAACAATGAATTTTGTCTTCTTGTAATTGATGTTTTGTCCTTTCTTCTTGCTTTCCTTCACTACCTTCTGTAAATCTTGTATTACTATTTATAAACTTATAAACTTATAAACTTGATTGTTTTCAAAGGGAGAGAATTATGTGCAAGAGGACTGTATTGGGATATCGAATATGCATTAAATAGGGATGGAGTTTTAACAAAAAGGAGACTAGGATAATAATATGAAGTGCTAACATCATTGTGGTTGTACGGTCAGTGCGCATCTGAGCACCTGGTCATTTCCCTCCTCATATCTGGGTAGAAATTATGAGAAGTATTCATTCATTTGTAACACATCTTCGGCAACTAGACCTAACGAAGTTCATCCCTCTCTAGGTCAAACTATAGCCGATATACTCTAACTTGAAGGCTCGTTGCGGTCACAGATTCATCGGGGAACTTTCCACCTTGGCCGTTGACTTCAGTATCGGAGACCCTCCCTCTGGCGGTAATGTATTTAACTTACCGACTGCATACATAGCTATAAGATTCTACTTCAATTTATTGTTCGAAATGGCAGTTGACCTTACAATCAGGTACATCCACACTTCGACAGATTTTGTTTGTGATCCTGATGGAGAGCCGGTTTAGGTACTGATGACCTGACCAAGCAACAAGTAGTAATGTGTTACATATTAAAAATCACCCCGAAGTTTTTGACTAAGCTAAGGGGACTCGGAACATTTCAAATAAATAAATGCCTGAGAAACTTAAATGACATTTTTTTTTTAAATTTGTCGAAAAGAATTCAAGTGAATTTATGCATGTTCTTTTTCTTCAGCAATATTTGATTTAGTTTCTGAACCCTGGCGATACTTTTCCCTAAGTTTTAATAGACTTTATGCAAACTAAGTATCGAAAGTCGTTGAAATAAATTTTAAATGAGAATTACAAAATGCAACTTTTTATTTGATTTTCTTCACGATCACAAATATTAATTAAATATTTAAATAAAAATTACAAAATTCAATGTTATATTTGATTTTCCTCAAGATCACTAATATTAATTCGTTTGTCATATATGATGAAAACATGGATGAACGTCAAAGAGAGCAGTGCTAATAAAAGCGAGAAACTAATGCCAAAGGCAATCTATGTTTAAATATAGCCGTCATTAATGTTTCATTTTCCCCACTCCTAGTTGCTTTATTTCTATATATGCAATGATTATATTGAATGAATGTTTGGTTTTATTTGTTTAAGAAATCATACCGATATGAAGGGTTACATAAACAGCTATAAACAGTTTTCTATCCTGATTGTCTCCTTTTGACTTACGAACCACTTAACAGGAAAATATCTTTATGGTTCGACTAAATTTTTTCTTGTTTATTTATTTGTTTAACCTTTCCTTTATAGTGCATAGGTTGTTTCTCTTTTGACCCTGATGCTTAACATCTAAAATGGTTATCGGAATCTTTCCACTCATCTGTCGCTTTAACTCTTTGAGGCACATTTTTTTCCTTTCATTTTAAACTAAAACTTGGGTACTAAACGAAACGAAAGGACAGATTATAGACCTTTGTGATTCCAGACATGTGAAGATAAAAATAAGCAGTATTAAAAAAAGAGAAAAATATCAGTGAGTAGGCATAGAGCGGATGTGCGTTGTGTCGCAGTGGATATCGGCTTGGAACGAAAAATCGGAGAGCCGAGTTCGAATTCTAGTTGAATCCATTGCATTCACTTACGCACAAATACCCTTGGGAAAGGTATTCATCCGTCTCTTCCCTCCAGTAATGGTTAAATAGCATAACAGATTGGGTTCTATAGCCTTGATTGGCAACCAGTCTACCGCAGAAATCAATGGCAACCTACTGCGGAATAATCTTTTGCCCAGTCACTCATGTCTTTTTCGAGACAATGTGTTTCACGTATGGTACTTAACTGACTGACTGAGGAAGCACTTAAAAAGTTGGTTGAAACTTCACAATCATTCAAAGACTTGCAGGAATAGTTATATAGCAAATTTCAAATCTATAGTTCTATTTCTCAAAGAGGAAACGTTGCTATTATATCGCCTTTTCCATGCCGAATGTTCAGACGAGTTCCACCAGTTCAGACCTTCGCACCCAGGACTCCTCATAACACGTACACGGCGTCAACGCGTCTCTATTTCCTTGGTAAAAAGAAAGTTCAACTCAGCATCTTCCCCACAACTGACACTTTGTTGAATAGATAGCCAAGAAGACGCTTCTCCGGCCATTACAATTTTGACCTCATCAAATCAACTCTTAACACTTGTCCATCCTAAATATGCATTTCTTACGACATCATGATACACTAGCGCTCTATCTTTAGTTTGCCTTTGGCCTGGAATTGAGGGATCAATCTTATAAAACGTTGGAGAATGAATCTGAATAAGCCAGTGACGTTTTAAAATTCGATAGAAAATCATTCGCTAGTAGGTAATTCATCACTTGGAATGTACTGACTTAATTTCACCAGCCCCGAGTAATCTCATTATTTGAATAAATTACATCCTGGCTTAGTGGGATATTTTTTTTAAAATCATATCACCCCGAGCAAGGCGGTAACGCCACTGATGCGCAGGGGGCTACGTAAGAGTGAAAAGATTGGAAAAGAGAAAACCGGAAACCACATCCTAAACAGAGAAAAAGGGATGAGCCTCTTCACCTGTTCAATAGACGTGGGTGGAGTGTGAACCCGGCGATAGTTTAGTCTATCACAGAATTGTAAAAAAAAAAAAAAACGTTTTACAAGCACAGAATTCCTCGATTGAGAAAAAAAATCTTCACTCGAGTTTGAAATTGAAGTTTATATTATTTTTTTCTTTTTTTGAGTTTAAGTTTTATCGGCATATCAGCACATCTGTGGGTTATTTAATGCCAAAATGGTGGGGTTTTAAGGTATTTTTTTAATGCTCGGTTATAGTGAGAAGGTTTTAGTCAGATTTTAATGAAAAAATTTTCTTTTTATTCTTTTTTATTTTATAAAACTGAAAATGTACTCTAGTTTTGTATTAAAAAATCTTTTGCTAAGAATAATGCTTTCCTTCAAAAATGTATTGTTGGTAATATTTTTCCTTCAATAATGTATATTATTCTATAAAAGCCTATTTTTATGTATACATTTCTATAAAAGTATTTTTACACTTTCATAGTGTTTTTGACCCCAGTTTGGGGTCTAACTATTTGCCCATAGCTTGGACCCTAACAGGTGCTATCAATCCGGGTCAGGGTGAACTTGAAAACAACAGCAATTAAGAGGTGATTCCATGCTCCTCACAAACTCCCAATCAGAGGACTTGCTGCCAGATGCAGTTTACCGTCATGCCCAGGACCGTTTTCGTTTTGTTCAAAGTATAAAGAATTTAAATTGAAGGCCAAGGCAGAATATTCTTTTCGAAATTATATGAACAAGCGCGAGTTAACAAATTTAGATTATAAACTTCTACTCAGGTTACTTTGTTCATAAAAAAAAACAAAAAACAAACCTACAACCTTTAACGCCTTTAAAATCTTCATACAGGAAACGAGCATTTGCAGACTTAATCATTAAAAATAAACTTAGGAAATTGATAGCGAAATAGTTGAAAAAAATAACTTAAAAATTTATTTAATGAAATAATATTAATTTATTTAACTTATATATTTATATTACAGTTTATAGTAATAATATAATTATATAATTGGCTGCGATACGAGCACGCACACATAACATCTGGTATTCAAATAATCCGACATAAACGCAATGGCGATAAATATGTTGTGCATATACTGTCATCAATATAGACGCCACTGTCCAAAATAATTTCCTTCGAGCACTTCTTAATCCTGTCACCGAGATATCATCACACTTTTCTCTCAGCACTAATTGGGTCTGGAAATAACTTATCTGAATGTTTCAGATGTTCCTTACATAACATTCTTAAAAAAAATGTAGTTGGGACAATATTTATCCGACTCATACGGATCAGAAGTTTTACAAGTATAATACCGGAAGTACACCTTATTTTTTCCATTAGCAGAAAAAAAAATCAATCTTGTAAACCAGCTTTTGTGACGACATCATCGGACGAGATCATCAGGACCAGCATCAACGACCAACTGGCCAGCCTGGTGGTAGTGTCACAACTGGGATCATCACGACCGTCAACGATAACGAGCGTCACATTAGACAGCCAGCCCGGCCTGACGTGTTATTATACGGATCATAAGTTTTACAAGTATAACATTGGAAGTACGCCTTTTTTTTTTCATTAGAAACAAAAAAAAAAAATAAAAAGAATTCAGAACTGTTATATAAAGTCAATCTTCCTATAAGACAGTGAATACTAGATAATTTCTCACATATGAAGAGAACACTTGAGGTAACAGAAATTTGGGTTTAGAACGGGATGTTCAGAACGTGCCATCGTTGGAACGGGATGTTCAGAACGTGCCATCGTTGGAACGGGATGTTCAGAACGTGCCATCGTTGGAACGGGATGTTCAGAACGTGCCATCGTTGGAACGGGATGTTCAGAACGTGCCATCGTTGGAACGGGATGTTCAGAACGTGCCATCGTTGGAACGGGATGTTCAGAACGCGCCATCGTTGGAACGGGATGTTCAGAACGCGCCATCGTTGGAACGGGATGTTCAGAACGTGCCATCGTTGGAACGGGATGTTCAGAACGTGCCATCGTTGGAACGGGATGTTCAGAACGTGCCATCGTTGGAACGGGATGTTCAGAACGTGCCATCGTTGGAACGGGATGTTCAGAACGCGCCATCGTTGGAACGGGATGTTCAGAACGCGCCATCGTTGGAACGGGATGTTCAGAACGTGCCATCGTTGGAACGGGATGTTCAGAACGTGCCATCGTTGGAACGGGATGTTCAGAACGTGCCATCGTTGGAACGGGATGTTCAGAACGTGCCATCGTTGGAACGGGATGTTCAGAACGTGCCATCGTTGGAACGGGATGTTCAGAACGCGCCATCGTTGGAACGGGATGTTCAGAACGCGCCATCGTTGGAACGGGATGTTCAGAAAGTGCCATCGTTGGAACGGGATTTTTCAGAAAGTGCCATCGTTGGAACGGGATTTTTCAGAAAGTGCCATCGTTGGAACGGGATTTTTCAGAAAGTGCCATCGTTGGAACGGGATTTTTCAGAAAGTGCCATCGTTGGAACGGGATGTTCAGAACGTGCCATCGTTGGAACGGGATGTTCAGAACGTGCCATCGTTGGAACGGGATGTTCAGAACGTGCCATCGTTGGAACGGGATGTTCAGAACGTGCCATCGTTGGAACGGGATGTTCAGAACGTGCCATCGTTGGAACGGGATGTTCAGAACGCGCCATCGTTGGAACGGGATGTTCAGAACGCGCCATCGTTGGAACGGGATTTTTCAGAAAGTGCCATCGTTGGAACGGGATGTTCAGAACGTGCCATCGTTGGAACGGGATGTTCAGAACGTGCCATCGTTGGAACGGGATGTTCAGAACGTGCCATCGTTGGAACGGGATGTTCAGAACGTGCCATCGTTGGAACGGGATGTTCAGAACGTGCCATCGTTGGAACGGGATGTTCAGAACGCGCCATCGTTGGAACATGTGAGCAACTCAGAAGTTTTAAGGAAAATGGAAACAAGAAGATTTGTAGTTAGAATCAGAAACAGAATTGACATTCCTAGGACACATGATAAGGAAAGAAAGCTTGGAGAATTTGGCACTCACAGGACATTGGTAGCTTACTCAGTTCCCCGCACTAACACATTTGTACAAAAGCATAGAATAACAAAGACTGTGAAAGATAGTAAAAAGGCAAGAATTGCTAAGAGCTACGAAGGAGATAAAGTTATGGGTATCTTGAAAGAGCATGGCACAGAGAAGAATAATCCCCGTGTAGATTTGAGGAATTGATTATCTCTTATGTCCATCCGAACTACTGGGTGCCTCGCTGTGAGGTAATGGTTAGTGTTTCTCATGTCTTTTCTGTCTTTCTTCGCAATCAAAACGAAATTGTCCATTATTTAGAAGATATTGTCAGGGCGTAACGTACGCGCGAAGAAACGCAGGAATAACCAGAGTTATATTATTATTATCATTATTATTATCATTATTATTCAATTACTTCGCTCATCCCTAAACATAAGGAATAACCAACGTCCACATGTAAAATGCTTAATAGAAATATTGACTTAACATATGAAAATATCCGAGTTTTTAGTGTAACGCGAAAATCTTGGTTCCGATTTGCCTTACTAGAAAAAAATGGAAAAAAAAACTTTTCTTACGAAGAGTACACTTGAGAAAGGCCATAGAATTGACAGAGATATTATTCTAACAATAAATATGAGATTACTGTTCCGAATATTACTTGAAAAAATATTAAAATTCTGATTACGCATTTAACGTTTAGAGTTAGGATTGCGTACGAGAACCTAAGCTTTAATCAAGTATTTTTTGTAAGGCAAGTTACTTGTAAAATAAAAAAAAAGCAGTTTATGATATTTGTTGATATTTATTTCTACAAAAAAACAAACAAACAAAAAAACAACAAAAAACAACCCCGCTAATGCGGCCATTCATTTAAAAATAAAAAAATATAAAAAAATAATAAAATACATCACGCAAAAGGGAATCACCTAGTCAGTCAAACTTTAAGTGTTTAGCTAAAATAGTTCAAAACGCAAAATTGTTAAGCAAAATATATTGCCAGAAAGATAACCAATTTTGAAATTTAAGTAGGTTTAAAATTTTTGCAAGTCTCGTTAAAAAACATTCAGTTATTTTAACAATCAAAAAATAAATAAGAACGCGAAATATAATACATTTTTTATGAATTAAAAAACAAAACAAAAAAACAAACAAACGAGACGACAAAGACTATTCGGATGGTTTTAGTGTCAGAATTCCATTCCTGAAACGGATAGCGATATTTTTAACACTTGAACAACCCAGGGACGAATTGTTCAGAGTTACATTTTACAAGTATAGCTTAGAGAGTTAAAAGCTTCCTGAAAAATTGTAATTCCAACATAAGCAACTCAGCATGACTCATGTAAATAAGAGATTAACGAATAAGATCCGTGGCTCAGAGACATTTCTTCTTTGCCAGGATTGCCTGGCAGGACACAGCATGACTAGCCAAGTGGAAGAACAATGTGTGTGTATATATATATATATATATATATATATATATATATATATATATATATATATATATATCTCAGCATATACTGTTAAATATAAGAGACAATGAATGTCTATTATGTTTAATCATGAGCCGTTCTAAACATCGTATTTTAGCTTTAATTTCATGTGAAAATAAAGACAAAAATTCTCCAACATTTGGATAATTTTTTTTTAAAGTTAGTTCTAAGCTTTCGGCTCACACGAGCCATCTTCAGAGAGGTTATAAGGACGGTAACACAAAAACATCCACTATCAGCGACGATTTTATCTTGTGTTGATATAAAACTCCGCTAAGCTACGGCAATAGTTACCAAAAGTAGCAAATGCAGTTCGCAAATTTGCAATGCGATTCTATGACGTCACACCGTGTGATAGCGCGAAATGACAACAGAACTATATATTCAAATACAATGTAATCTGTTATGACCAGATTTAAACGTGATTTTATTAAGTGTGGGTTGTTTGGATTTAATGAAGATGGCCTCCAATATCTGAAGGTACTTTTTAATGTGTGTATGTGTAAGTATCATTGTATTGTTGACTAAAATATGTCTGATATTACCTACATGGTTATGTTTTTCTGAGAAATGTTGTTTAATTGTACTCTGATCAGAAAGGTGACAGGTAAGTCTACAGGAGAGCGTGGTTGTAGTAAAACCAACATATGCAGTGGGTTTATTATTAGTACCAGAGATACAATCTCTGAACGGGCATGTAAATTGATACACTACATTGTTTTTTGTAGAGAATTTAGTTTAGTGCTTGTAGGGTTATTAGAGACTATGAGGTCAATTGTATCGAATTTTTTATAAGATATGATGAGTTTACTTTGATTATTACTATCCACTGGTTTAACATTTCTACGTATTATGTTTTTGAGTTTTTTCAACTTGTTCGTAATTATTATGTATTTGGTTGCAATAGTATAAGTTAATAATGTTATGTTTATTTTGATGTACACTATTATTAATATTATCAAGATTGTTAGAGCTATTGCTAAGTTCGGTGAGATACATTTTAATTTGTTGATCAATAACGAAGTTAGGAAATCCATTATTGATAAGTGTTTGCTTAATGTTGTTTATATATATATATATATATATATAGTGTATCGAGGCAGCAGATAATTTTCTAAATATATACTGTTAAAATAAAATAAAGTAAATGAATATCTATTATGTTTAATCATGAGCCGTTCTAAATATCGTATTTTGGCTTTAATTTCAGGTGAAAATAAAGACAAAAATTTTCCAACATTCGGATAATTTTTTATTAAGTTGGTTCTAAGCTTTACGAACTGCGTTTGCTATTTTTGGTAACTGTTATCGTTGCCTAGCAAAGTTTTATGTCAACACAAGATAAAATCGTCGCTGATGGTGGAATGTTTTTATGTTAACGTCCTTGTAACCTCTCTGAAGATGGCTCATGTGAGCCGAAAGCTTAGAACCAACAAAAAATTATCCAAATGTTGGAGAATTTTTGTCTTTATTTTCAACTGAAATTAAAGTCAAAATACGTTTAAAACAGCTCATGATTAAACATAATAGACATTTATTGTCTCTTATATGTAACAGTATATGTTTAGAATATATATATATATATATAGAGAGAGAGAGAGAGAGAAAGAATGTATGTATGTATGTATAAGAGAGATTCGTATATAATCACCTGCTACACTCTCAACGGAAGTTGAAAACACTATTCTGTATGGTCGAATAAACAATATCTTTGTCATGATGTTTTTTTAATCATTTCACCACAAGCAAGGCGAGACTACCACTAGTGCGCATGGGGTTTACTACGAGAGAAAAAACTGGATATAGGAGGTATTGAAGAGAGGATAAAAGATAAATGGGATTCAAGAAGATAGAAGATGGCAGTTTACGTTGCATATAACTTTTTGGAGATTGTAACTATCAGGGAAACAAGTCAACGGACGGGAGTTCCACAGGCGGGAAGTGCGAAAGAAGAAACTGTTGGAGTAGATGTAGCGATTATATTTAGCTATTTCTATGGTAAAAAGATGGAACCTTGCTGCCAATCTAGTATCACGCTTAAATTTACTTAACTCGAATTTTATTGACAAGCTGCTTAATCAATTTAACACATTTCTTTTTTATATATCAGCGGTGAAATGTCTATGTATAACACACACTGTATGCTTTACATTTCTCATGTAATAAATACTTAATTACTGATTATTTTTACAATCCTCTTTGCACACGTAATTATTTTTTTTAACTTTTGAAATTCCTTAATTTCTTATGATGCATTGTGAACAAGAGCCCGTTTGGTAGTGTAAGAGTACAAGGCCTTTGTTTTTGTGTACCACTCGTGCGCTTGTTCTATGCCAAAGTACAGAGAACGTGGAAGAATGAAGGTTTAAGATATAGGATACATATTCTATATCATCTAACAATTAACTCAAACGAAAAAAGTAAAATTGCACACCCGCAAAATCGGATCAAAACGACTGAAAACATATTGGAAAAACCCAGACCAAGGCACATTTCACAAGTCAGCGTGAAAAGTAAAATCCTTGCTTCTGATTGGATAGGAAATAGCAAATTGATCTATGACCCCTGTCGAATTTTCTTAACACCTAAAAATGGGTATGTCGTTTGATCCAACCACGTGACTAAAATTCACTACTTAACCACGTCTCTTGACCGGTCAAGTCAGTCCGAGATGAGAGCGGTAATCTGATGTACCTCGTCACAGTGTAAGTAAGAAATTTCAAGAAGCCGACTCGTCGACATACATTCATTCTTATTCCTTCCATTTTTTTTTCTTTGTCTTCAGCCCACACATCAAAAAGAACAACAAGATACTTCAACTGACTCCGAGAAGTACAATCCCTTTTATTGCTTGACTTTCCTCTTCACCTTTTCTCCGGTCATAAAAAGGAAAAGACCACAGACTTTATTAGTAACCTTTTCAATCTTTCTGCATATACATATTCTGCTACTATCACCTACGAGCTCTGTATTTCTGTTGAACAATTAACTACATGCATTCTCTATTTAAACATTTTCTTCTGACACATTTATGTTATTCGGTTCTGTAAATACAATTTCACTTACATTACAAATTCGTTACTTCTCTTTAGTTAATAAAATTTTTACTTTAACAGACAAGACGAAATATTTTATCCTTACACATTTCAACATCTATCAATCTTCTGATGTTTTAGATTGTGGGCACTTCGGTTGTGTTTGGCACAAGGCCAATTTGACAAGCATGTCCGAGTTTCCTATAAAGGTCGAATTGACAAAAAATGAAGTAAAAATCGAAGAAAAGGAATAGAGTTTGCACTTTTTTCGTTTTTGGAGAAGATGTCTTAATGTGCATTGTGGTGCAGTGGATATCGGCTCGGAACAAGAAATCGGGTAGCCGAGTTCGAATTCCTTGCATTTCACTTACGCGCAAATACCCTTAGGAAAGGTATTAATCCGTCTCTTCTCTCCAGTTATGGGTTAAATAACAGGACCGATTGGGTTCTATAGTCTTGGCTGACAACCGGTCTACCGCAGAAAGTAATGGCAACCTACTGTGGAATAATCTTCTGCCTAGTCAGTCATGTCTCTTTCGAGACATGATCGCCCAAGCGTGTATCACGTATGGCACTTAACTGACTGACTGCAATGTCTTAATGCGAAAGTTGTCGGTGAATTTCCCAAAAAGTAAAAACCGAATTAACTAAACAATAAAGATTTAGATATCTTATTTGTTGAATTTAGTATTTTCTCAGATGTCTCTAGTAATTGATAAAGGTTAACTATGAACTGCATGTCCCAGCTTCGAAGTCACACTTTACCACTGATATTTTTTTGTGTGTTGCTTTTATAGTCAGGTATATAGATACCATTATCTCCAAAGTATTCCAAAGTTAGCAACGCTGAACCTGATCACAATTTAGATAGGTGACCGCTTGATGATATCAAGTGCTCTAAACTTAGATGGCTTAATTAATAATTTTGAAGCGGTGACCTGAGCTCCAGTAATATTTGATTCGTTATATCGACTTAAGCACAAATATACTTAGGAACCGTATGAATATCCTTATTCTTCCTCACTCAGCTATGGGTTAATTAGTAAGATTTGTGTCATTAAATCTCAAAAACAAAATTTTATAATCTAAAAATGTCAAATATCTTCTGGTTTTAAATAACCTGCAAAGGATTGATAAACCTTAGAAAATGAATCAATGACAGTTATAGGTTCACCGCAATATTGCATTATTCTCCCTCTTACTATATGAAGATCTTAAACATAAATAAAATAACTAAAGAAACAAATTAATTGAAATGAATTAGATCCTGCAATCATAAGACTAGACACGTCTCTTGTAAAAATAATTTTAATTTTGTGAGTCCATTCATGTTTTTCTCACAGGACATAATTTGAGTTAGGAGTTTAATCACGGAAGAAGGTTATTAATTACAGACTTAGAAAAAATATTATATTTTATAACATTACTAGCTGTATAGCCCAGCGTTGCTCGGGTGTAATGGAAGCTTTAAAACTAATCCATGGTCCTGGAGCTCAGACTCCTTGGACGTTGGCACGAAAGACTAAAAAGCAATAGTTGTTTACAGTTAAAGCAAAACCGTAGACTGAAAGAAAAATGAATGGATGTAAGTCAAATTTGGATTTCCTGGTATCGATATCAAATAAGATTTTTCGTCGTAAACTGAATTTTGAAGGCTAAATAAGTACTTTGAGTAAATGGTATCATGGCTGAGACTAAGAACTACAATTATACCTACTTAGAGCCAAACCCGAAGCAAAAACTGAAATAAAAGGGACGAAAAAAAAAAATACAAACATACAGGCAGATAAACAGACACACACACAAACGTCTTGCCTTTTATATATATATTATCGATTTTATGCACTATTTTAAGAACTGCAATCTTGAAACTGCTGAATATCGTTTCTTATGTCTTTGTCTATGTGTGTATCAAATTTGATTAAAATCGGACCACTCCTTCTATAACCCGATTTTTTCGATTATCGATATTTATCGGGAGTACCTCGACACAAAACCTAGATAAGAACACTCGCAGACGCTTATAGTACAACTGTGTAAATTTTCAAGAAAATCGGTTCAGCCGTTTCGGAGTCTATAGGTAACGGACACACAGTTCCATTTCTAAATAAGTTTCGATAAAATGCCGCATATACATGGTGCAATGGATAAATTGTCGTCTAAATTATTTAAAAATGAAAGATAACAGTCATCTCATTTTAACAAATATATTTACGAAAATTTCAAAAATATCTTGAAAGACTAAAAAGTAAATTTATTCCATGAAATCGCTATTGGCTTCAACCACCGCGCCCAGACGACTTTAGAGTCTCTTCGAACTTTTCTGGACAGTCTTCTTGTTGATGAATGCTGCCATAATCATTGTCTTCAGTTCATCTTTGATTTTAGAAAGTTTTGTTAGTTTCTCGTTCAACTGCGTACCCAACAACAAGCAAGGCAGTTGCAGTTTGGGATTTAGATTACTAGTTCTAAAGGGTTAATGTGGTCGGAGAAATGGTCTGTTAACCGTGACTGGGTTCTTCTGTTTGTACACCATGACGCAATTCATTCCGCCAGAAATTTGGAAACGGCATACCGTATTGCTTAGCATTAGCACTTGAAGGTCAGTTAGGAACATTTCAGAGTGTTTGATTGTCAGTGTGAGGACAGTGTGGAGGATTCGGAAAGAGTAGAATGAGTCTAATAGTGAGTACGAAGGTGTTTAGCGTGATCACTAGTGATGGCGGTATTATACTTCCATTCATCTTCCGACAGGATCTCTGACTAGACAGTGGCTTACGTAAAGTGCCTTGAGGAGGTAGTGTAGGCCTGGGTCAAGGTGGTGTCCTCTGGAAGACCTTGTGTCTCGTAACAGGACTTTGAACCATGTCACACAAGCAGGAGAATTCAGCCATGGCTGTCAGACAATTTCTGCGACTAAAACGCGTTTGACTGTCCATTACAGATTATTATGTGTGGAACGCGGTTGGGCGAGAAACCCACAAAACTCCTTTTAACAACGAAGATGATCTGAAGGCAAAGATTATGGCAGCATTCACCAACTTAAACAAATAGACCGTCCAGAAGAGTTGCAAGAGATTCTAAAGTCATCTGGAAGCTATGGTTGAAGCCAATGGCGATTTTATTGAATAAATTTACTCTTTAGTATTTCAGGATATTTTTGTGTAATTTTGATAAATATATCTGTTAAATGAGATTTCAGCGTTATTTTTTATTTTTGTATAAATTAGACGACAATTCATCTATCGTACCCTGTACAATCAATCCTTCTATATGGCGGTGAATGTTTGATAATTTCTCCTTAGATAAAAACGACACTTGAACGGCCAGAGATGTAGTTCTAAAAAAAGGGTGCGAACGATACCATAACACATGGAAGTAATGAAGAAATTTGGAAGAAAATGGCAACAATGACTTATTCTTATAATCAGAAAGAGATGGATGAAATCTCTAGGACACATAATAAAGATAGATGGTTTGGAGAATTTAACAGTCTTAGGATTTATGGATGGACAAATGGAAACAGTAAATAACTTCGCTGACATGTTTATATCAATGAATGACAGAGCAAGTGTCGGGAAGTATAATAAGGAAATACTTCCTTCTTTTTTGTGCCTTTCAGGACGTAGGCGATCATGGTTTTCCACATCTTCCTGGCCCTGGTAGCTCTTAGCACGCTTTCCCCTGTTGCACCATACAACCCTCGTTCCGTCATCCACCTGATCAGGTCCTTCAAATATGTTATCCGCTGCTTTCCTGTGTCTTTCCCCGCTCTATCTGGCCTGTTAGTATGCTCAGTATTAATTTCCTTTTCGTCTCCATCTTTTTCAAAACTTCGTCATTGCTCACATGCTCGGTCCATGATATCCGCAGCATCCTTCTGTAGAACCACATTTCATCTGCTTCAAGTTTTTCCTTCATTTTCGAAGATATTGTCTAACATTTACTGCCATCATTGCTTAAAACTACGAAGGTCAGGAAGCTGTTCAGTGCCTTGATCGGTTATCTGCTCAGGGTACTCGGTAGATAAAAAATTTAAACGCTGAGTATGATCCGAACTTTGACAATGTTTTTCGCCTTTCGTAATAAAACTAATTTAGGGTAACTGCATTTCCAGTATTTACTCATTCGTCTTGACTCAAGAAAACTCAACAAGGTTCATTTAGCTTTAATCTTTCTTAATTCTTATTTTATGTACTTAAGTCCTTTCAAGAAGGAAACGATCATGGCTCTCCACAACGTGCCATACGTAATACACGGTTGGGTGATAATGTTTCTTTCGAGATATGACTAACCAAGGCTACAGAACCCAATCTTTCCTGTTATTTAACCCATAACTAGACGGAAGAGACGGATTAATAACTTTCCCAAGGGTATTTGCGCGTAAGTGAATGCAACGAATTCAACTGGATTTCTCATTCCGAGCCGATATACAACTGCGCCCTAACGCACGTTATGGGACATTAAAACACGAATAGAGTGGATTACAGATTTCTTGGTCGGCTAAAGACGCGTCGAAATCAAGATTGCAATATTTTACATTTCCGCTGAGTGTAGAATGAAGCCAGAGGAGAAAGAACTGAGACACGGTATTTATCAAAGAATGAACTGTGGAATTTGTAAAACGCTAATGTCTACTCAGTGCACCATCCTAACGTTGGCTGTACTGTTTTTTAAAATAGACTGTTGTCAAAAAAAAAAAAAAAAAATGGCTTAATAGTAAAAGCATTTTAATCTTTTATATTTAGAACAAAAATTTCCAAGCATGGACGAAACACGAGTTAATCACCGATGTGCAATTTATAGTTGTTAAGATAAAAAAAAAAAGTGTTCCACGTCTACCTCACTGTTTGTTCAGCTATAAAAAGACCGAATGATCAGATGAAAAATAAATGGACAGAAAGATGTCGAGCGAAATAGGCTTTTCGTAAACTTCGTCGAGATAAGAGAAATATGAGAGAAAGGATTCCTAAGAAAAGATCCTACTTTTTGGTAAAAGTGCGTTAAAAAATTCCTCTCCTTGAATAAAAAAAAAAAGTATTTAAAAAAAAAGAAAGAAAGAAATATCATGAATGCAGCAAGAAATAAAAAAAAAATTAATTTATTTTTCTAATCAGAATCCGAGATAGGAAGATGAAAAAGAAAAGCAACTAAATAAAACTCACAGCTGGAGCAAACGAAATCTATTTAGGTTATTATTCAGCCAACGAGATTAGGTTGGATAAAGAGAAGGGAAACGCTTTTTTTTCCTTATTTAAAATAATCTTACAAGTGCGTAGCAAACTGGTAATTGCAACCGGACAGCATAAAAATTTTACGATTATTCTTGTGTCTCTCTTCAGGACATGGGTGATCATGGCTCTCCACAATTTCCTGTACGTTGTAGCTCTTAATAAAGTTTGTCTTTCTGCTATCTCTCCTTATCCCTGTTTGCTAACCATTTACACAGCCCGTAAGTAGATTATACGTTGTTTCCCTCTGTCGCTGTTGCCTTCTGTATGCCCTATGAGTGTTAAACTTTCCAAGCCATCCTCATTATGTGCCGTAGCAATTTCAATGACATTTAGGCTGCTTGCCTATTGATAACATTGCTTGAGTCTTTAGTTGTAAATTGACTTATTAATTTGTGTAATATTTTAATTTCGATACATTCTGAAGATTGCTAGTGGAATGGTAAACTGGATTATCCTGAAAAAGGCACGCTTATTATCATTCATTATTCTTATTTCTTGTTACAGTCGATTTTTCGGTAAATCTTTACTACAATCAATTATTTCAAGTTCGCACGAAATTATTTCAAGTTCGCACGACTGCTAAACTAATGAAAATATTTAACGTATTTTTCTAATCCTTTCAACTCAAAAAATAATTTAACGCCACTAAGACACAAGAATTTACTAAGAATGAAAGATGATGAGAAAACTTTAGAAACGGAAACCGAGTCTTAAACAGAAAACAAGGGATAAACCCCTACTCCTGTTCAAAATACGAGGAACGGGTGTGAACTAGTTGGTAGGCGAACCTATCTACTACTTTTAAAAAAATAAAAAATAAATAAGAGATTAAATTAAAAAGAAAACTAAAATTTCCGAGATTAGGCGGAGAATTTACATTTTATAATAGTTTAATTAAAGTTTCTAAGAGTTGATGAGACTGTAGATGTACAAGAGACACATAATTAGTATATTAAAGCTGTATTATTAAAAATCGGTAGTGTATATATATATATATATATATATATATATATATACACACACACAGTATAACACAGATATAAGTGAGATTTTCTCTGGTCCCAAATTAGAGCCTGTGGTAATGTATATAAAATAAACCAAACTCGGATATAAGATAACTTTTATCCGGTCCCGGCAACTCTCTTATATCAGGGTTACACTATATAAAAACCATCCGCAGACAAGCCTGTTTCGCTGTATCACAGCTCTTTAGGGCGGCTAGATTAACTGTTTTACCGGGACTTAAACCCGAATGATTTGGCAGCAGTCGGATATGCACCCACCAGGCCATAGGCGCAACGCCAGAAGAAAAGCAGATTTCATCGCGTGTAATGTATTTTATGATATGTAAACAACGCCAACAGCGGGAATGTTCTATCCAGTAACGGCTTCGAACGGGCGTTCTACACGGTAACCTGTGAACATAACGTAAAGTCGTTAATAGCTGCTGTTTATAAATTTTCCCCTCTTTACAGGGCTCAATCGCAAGCGAGAGCATAAACTATAGTTATAGAAATCAACACTGCATAGTGACTGGCAGTTTCAAGTCAAGCGGTCATTTATCACACTTAAAGTGTGGAACTACTTGTCACCAGTGTTGATCCTTAGGTCTATACTATTTTTTATATCTATAGACACTATTCTAGATATTGAGCACTCTTCCTTATATATAAGTCAGTTAATTGCTATTAACACGTTTGGGCGATCATGTCTTTCGAACCATGACCGAGTAGGCAGCAGAATTTCCCGAGATAGGCAGCTATTTCTTTCTGCAGTAGCCTGGTTGCCAACCAAGGTTATAGAACCCAATCTGTCCTGCTTGGGAGAAGAGATAGATTAATACCTTTCCCATGGGTATGAAACTTATGCACGTAAGTAAATGAAAGGAATTCAACTGGAATTCGAACTCGGATCTCCGATATCTATTACACCACGGTTATATAAATTTTTAAACAACTTAATATTCTTATCTAAACTTATTTTTTTAAATGGAACTTTGTCTCTGTGTGTGTGTGTGTGTATCCGTTACCTATAGACTCCGAAACAGCTGAACCGATTTTCTTGAAAATTTACAGTTATACTATAAGCGTCTGCGAGTGTTCTTAGCTAGGTTTTGTGTCGAGGTACCCCTGATAAATATCGAAAATCGAAAAAATCGGGTTATAGAAGGAGTGGTCCGATTTGAATCAAATTTCATACACTTATAGACAAAGACATAAGAAACGATATTCAAAAGTTTAAAGGTTGCAGTTCTTAAAATAGTGCAGAAAATCGATAATTATATATATATATATATATATATATATATATATAAATATATAAATATCTATAAAAGGCAAGATGTTTGTGTGTGTGTCTGTTTATCTGTCTGTATGTCATTTATACAAATCCACAATTTTATCCGATTCTCACCAAACTTCACAGAAATATTCTTTAGGCTGAGTCTGAGCTCCAGGACTATGGATTAGTTTTAAAGCTTTCATTACACCCGAGCAACACCGGGCTATACTGCTAGTTGTTAATATTGGGGAAATGATATATAATTTGTTTATATCAAGAACAAAATTAGGGGAAAGAATTTTTTGTCTAACACGTATCGAGCCAAGATTAATATTTTTTGCAGTTCTTGTACTAGTATAAATAAAAGATGAAAATGCTTAAAAATAGAATTTAAAAGAAAAAAAAGATGGGCTCTTCTCTATTAAGCGTAGTCTTCAAACGACACTTAAATTAGCACGCCGGATGTTAAATCGAGCATTCATGGTACAGTTTATAAGTTTTTGTAAAGGAAGTATTCAATGTAAAATCTAGAGTAACAATAGTTAATAGATAAAAAGTTCAAAGGAATCATCTTTGTGACAGATTAAGTGTAGGGTATAAACCGCTCGTTTGGGTCACAATAAATTTATTACATGAATTCAATAAATTTATGTCTCTGACAAGCGGTTTATTCACGAAAGTTAAAGTCGGTCGCTAAGACTAACTTTATTGATTATTGTTGCTCTGATTTTCTAACTGAGCACTTTCTTTACAAAAACCTTGCCTTGAAATGCGTTAAATTTTAATAATTCTAAGTGTTTTGTAAAGCTTTATCTATTTCCGTTTTGTATGTGTTGCGACAGCAACGCTTTACTTCAATTATTAAATACGTTCTGACTTAAAAACACATCTAGTCTGGCTTGAATAAATTTTAGAAAAATTATATATATATATATATATATATATATATATATATATATATATATATATACATAATTGTGATTTTCCCATACAAACAGAATTATTATTTTTTTTTTGTGCAAAAAAAAATGAAAAGAGTCATTCATGTTAGAACAATATGGAAGAGGACGCATAATTTTCTAAAAAGATTTCTCGAATATTCAAGCCGGCAGATGTAAATAAAAAAAATATAATGTTTAATAATAAAATCAGAGCAGCTACTCAAATATGAGTATCCAATAAAAATAACGTTTAAACAAATAAACTATAATATATCGGATTTAATCCATTTATTTACAAACTGTCTGTTTACTTTAGAGTACGAAATATAGCAGATATGCATATTTTGAAAATCGTGAAAAGTGTGTGTTCAAAAGCATTATTTGGGCATTCTTTGATTAGAGTTCCTATGTGGGCGAGTGTGCTAAGGCACTTATATATATATATATATATATATTATGGACTCTCCCGTCGATTTCGACGTATGAGTGTCTAACTCAGACTGTCACACAGAGAATTGTTTAGAGTGGTGAAGGCTTGTGCAACACCATCCACACTTTTTGGAACCGCTGATAACCAACAGTCGATGCAGAAGTTCGCCACAGATTGCATGAACAGCAGACCTCAGTTATTTAACCCACAACTGAAGGAAAGGGACGGATTAATACCTTTCCCAAGGGTACCAGTGCGTAAGTGAATGCAGAGTGTTCGACTGGAATTGGTACTCGGCTCACCGATTTTTCTCTTCCAAGCCGACATCCAACAATAAACGATTACAGCACCTGGTATTCCCAAGCGGTCACCCATCTAAATACTGGCCAGGATGAACGTTACTTAACTTCGATGATCGAACGGGAACCGGTGTATTCAACGTTACATTATATATATATATATATATATATATATATATATATATATGAGGGAGAGAATTTGAGACAGGATTTATTATTACACGAGTTCGTTGAATTCACCTGGCTTGAAGTGAAATGAAATGAACGCGCCCAAATTACTAAGGTTACAAGTGAATGAAACCCTAAGGCCATTTAACAAATAACCTGCTCAACCGTTTCTCCCTACCTGTATCGCAGCTGCAGTCATTAGCTTCCACTACCGCAAATTTTTTAAGAATTTGTTGATGAGATGGTTGACCCGGTTAATTATTATTGCTTCTAGTGAATTACAGGTCATCGGAAGCATTGCCACCAGGTCGGGATAAACGCCTAGATTTCCATTTTTATCACATCTATTTAGGGAATGCACGTAAATGATAAATGGATGGATGGATGGATGGTTTCTCCGGTGTGTGTGTGTGTGTGTGTATATATATCTATAGAGAGAGAGATAGAGAGAGAGAGAGAAAAGAGAGAGAGAGACAATGAATATCTATTATGTTTAATCATGAGCCGTTCTAAACATCGTATTTTGGCTTTAATTTCAGTTGAAAATAAAGACAAAAATTCTCCAACATTTGGATAATTTTTTTTCAAGTTGGTTCTAAGCTTTCGGCTCACATAAGACATCTTCAGAGAGGTTATAATGTTGGTAACACAAAAACATCCACTATCAGCGACAGTTTTATCTTGTGTTGATATAAAACTCCGCTAAGCAACGGCAATAGTTACCAAAAATAACAAACGCAGTTCACAAATTTGCAATGCGGTTCTATGACGTCACACCGCGTGATAGCACGAAATGACAACTGAACCGTGTATTCAAATGCAATGTCATGTGTTATGACCAGATTTAAACGTGATTTTAGTAAGCGTGGGTTGTTTGGATTTAATGATGGATGTTTTTTGTGTTACCGTCCTTATAACCTCTCTGAAGATGGCTCATGTGAGCTGAAAGCTTAGAACCAACTTATTAAAAAATTATCTAAATCTTGGAGAATATTTGTCTTTATTTTCAAGTGAAATTAAAGCCAAAATACTATGTTTAGAACGGCTAATGATTAAACATAATAGACATTCATTGTCTTATATTTAACAGTATATGTTTAGAAAATCATTTGCTTCCCCGATACAAATATATATATATATTTATTTATTTATTATGTTTAATCATGAGCCGTTCTAAACGTCGTATTTTTGCTTTAATTTCAGTTGAAAATAAAGACAAAAATTCTCCAACATTTGGATAATTATTTATTGGTTTTCTTCTAAGCTTTCGGCTCACATGTGCCATCTTCAGAGAGGTTGTTTAAACTGAAATATTATAAAATCCACCATCACCGACGATTTTATTTTGTGTTGACAAAACTCCGTTTGGCAACGGCAATAGTTACCAAAAATAATAAACGCAGTTCTTAAGTTTGCGATACGGTTTTATGACGTCACACCGCGGGATAGCGCGAAATGACAACAAGACCATGTAGTCAAATGCAATGTAATATGTTATTTCCTGTTTTAAAGTTGATTTTATTGAGTGTTGGTTGTTTTGATTTGATGTACATGGCCTCCAATATCTGCAGGTTCCTCTTACTGTGTATATGAGTAAGGATAACTGTATTGTTGACCAAAATCTGTCTGATATTACCTACATGTTTATGTTTTTCAGAGAAATGTTGTTTAATAGTACTCTGATCAGAAAGATGACATGTAAATCTACGGGGGAGCGTGGTTGTAGTAAAACCAATATATGTACTAGGTTTTTGATTAGTATCAGAGATGCAATCTCTGAATGGGCATGTAAATTGGTACACTACATTGGTTTTTTGTAAAGAATTTAGTTTAGTGCTTGTTGGGTTATTATAGACTATGAGGTCAATTGTTTTAAACTTTTTATAATATGTGTGTGTGTGTGTGTGTGTGTGTGTAATGACAATTTTATGTTAAGAGTTGAACATAACAGTATAAAAATTATAGACATTTCTTACACTTCAGCATTTAATTCCAATAATCTCATTATTTAAAATATCCCCCCCCCCAAAAAAAAAATTAAAGTATCAATAAGAACTTTGGGTTTACTAAATGAGGAAAGAGGCTTTGGAGAGTTGAAAAATCACATTCTATACGGAAGGCAAGAGAAGCTAGAGAAAACAGCGAGAAACTTGCTTTCTTCTTCCGTGTGTCATATCCCTTCAGGACGTAGGCAATCATGGCCTTCTTCGTCTCCCTATCCTTTGTGGCTCTTATCCCACCCAAACCCCGCCCTGCCATCCACCTTCTCAGGTCCGTCAAATATGTTATCCGCTGCGAGTATCAGTACCTGTGAGTATCAGATTCTCCAAGTCATCCTTCCTCATCACACGCCCCAGGAATTTCTTGATGCTCAATATTCATTTTTTTTCGTTTCCATCCTCATCATTTCTTCCATGCTCGAGCCATGATATCCGCAGTATCTTTCTGTAGAACCTCATTAATTTGCTTTAAGTTTTTTCTTTATCTTTGATGATATTGTCCAACATTCACTGAAGAACAGACCACATAGCAATATACTTTCTTCTTTGTTTCTAACGAAAATTTCCCGTTTTTTAATACTTTGCTCAGCTTTTGGAATGCTTCCTTCGCCATGCCAATTGACCTTTGGATCTGAGTGTTACACTTTCCGTCTTCTGTTAGAACACTTCCCAAGTACTTAAATTTCATAAACCTGCTTGATTTTAGTATTCCCAACTTGTAACTGGCATTTTGTGGCTCTTCCATTTGCCGATAACCAGACATTCGGTCATCTTGTAGTTCATTTGAAATCCTTTCTTTCGACTTTCTTCATCTAAATTTTTTAGGAGGTCTTGTAGTTTTCTTTCCGTGTCGACTATCAGCACTGTATCATCTACGTATCTCATGTTCAGAATGTGACCGCCGATGACGAACCCTGGCATAACAACTAGGGTCCTCAGAATAGTCTCTCCGTACAAGTTGTATAGATCGGGTGAAAAATAGATCCTTTGTCTTACGCCTCTTTCTATCTTTGTATATCTGCTGAATTCGTTTCCTGTCCGTATGCAGGCGGTTTGCTGCCAGCAGAGGTTTTTGATTACTCTGATGTCTTTGCCAAATATGTCGAGGTTGCTGAGCACTTTTATCAATTCTTTGTGGCGTACTTTGTCGAACGCCTTAGCATAGACTACAAAACATAGGTAAACCCCTTTTTTCGTTTGTATCTCCCTTTCTGACTGCATCCTAAGCATAAATATCGCATTTCTTGTTTCAGTGTCCTTGACGAAAACGCACTGTTCTTGTCTTATCTCCAGCCTGATTCTGCTTCGCGCTCTATTCATCAAGATTTGGACAATGAGTTCCGTTATGTGGCTCATCAAACTGATTGCTCGGTGAAGTTCGCATTCGTTTGCTCTTGGCTTCTTAGGCAGAGCTATAAAAATTGATCTGCTTAGGTTATCCACTGTTGTAGATTTCATTTATTATTTCCGTAATTTTCAATATGTCGAAATCTTCTAAGGCTGTCAGCATCTTTATTACAATATAGTCTGTTCCAGCTGTTTTGTTCCTGTTCAGTTTGGCCATTGCAGATTTCACTTTGGATTTTAATATTTCCGGTCCGTCAGCATTTTTGTTTACTATCGGTTGCTCTCTCTTGTCGTGGAAGACATATTTTATATGTTGTTCTTATCGCTGAAGTATTTCTTCTTTCTCCAATATGATCGTTCCATCATTGGATTTTATACATCCTGTTGAGGTGCATGTTCTTTGTCATGTAAGTTCCATTATTTCTTTATGCGTTTCTCTTTCGACATCTCTCTACTTCTGCACATTTGTTGTTGGGCCATTCCTCTTTAGCCTGTCTGCGCTTGGTCCTTATTTCCTTTTGTAGTTTCTTGTATTCAGTTCCATGTCTTGGCATAGTTTTCTGTCTTCTTTGCCTCATGTCAAGAATCTCTTCACAATCTTGTATAAATGAATAAGAGAATAAGTACCAGAAAGACAAAGCGGGCGGCAATGACGCAGGATTACTTAAGCAATGAGATAGAGAGATCTTATTATAGAGAATATTGACGCAAAGAAAAAATACACCATTTACAACTATTTTGAGATAATATTAAATACGCCTACAAAGAGTAATTCAAGAGTAAATCCAATTTTAATCAATATATTAACCTCTCAAAAAAAGTAAATATTTTCATGTGATTTTTAAGATACATTTTCCATAGCCCAATATACACATTATTTTATCCCATTTTAGAAATTACTCTAGCATATAAAAATCATTGCCGATAGCAGACACGGAAAGAAACCGACAAGACCTTCTACAGAAGGTAGCTAAAAAAGAGGAAAGAAAGGACTACTTATAAACTATAAGAAAACTGAATGCAAACAGACTAAAATGCTACCTACAGGCCAGAAATACTAAAATCAAGCTGGCACAGAAAGTTAAATACCTGAGAAACGTTCTAATAGAGGACGAAAAGCGCTAGGCTGAGATCCGAAAGCGTACTGGCATAGCCAATGATGCATTCTAAAAGCTGAGTAGAAACAAGAAAATTTCGCTGGAGACAAAAATGAGAAGTACTGGATTGTAATGTTTGGCCTTCAATATAGCAGCGAATATTGGACAATCTCATCGAAGATGAAGGAAAAACTAAGCAAGCGAAATGTGGTTCTACAGAAGGAGGCAGAGTATACCATAGACCAAATATATGAGCAACGGCAAGGTTTTTGGAGAAGATGGAAACGAAAAGGAAATTGATACTTAACATAAAAAAAACAGTTGAAGTTTGTTTGACATATATTGAGGAAGGAGGGGTTAGAAAATCTGATACTGAGATGACAGATGTAAGGAAAGTGAAAGAAACGCGTGACATTTGCTTGAGCAAATAGATGATAGAACAGGGTATGAGAGGATTAACAAAAGAAAGGGTATTAAAAGCTACAAGGAATCGGGAGATGTGGAAAGCCGTGATCGCCTACGTCCTAAAGAAACACGACATATGGAAGAAGAAGCCGTATATATTTCCTTACTGATATAAATCATTTGTGCCCAAACTGTTTCTAGTTGAAGCCATCGTGGCTTCTATCGTCCCCTTCTCACAGCCATACGATGACACCTTTATGAAGATAATTATTTTTATATGTCTACTGTAAATTCAAAACAAGAGAAACTAATGTTAAACAGTATTTACATTATTCGGACTATTGTCCTCATCTTTGTTGTACGGTGTTTCGGCCATCGTACGCCCCGGCCTTCTTCGGGTGTCAGGAATTTCGAACCGAACCCTTTATTACAATCACTGGGGTATATAAACTCCATTTCTTGCGTAAATCCTCAATTGGAAGTAATAGTTTATCTCCCTCTAACCCTGCAAGTTACTTGTTCACCACTGCTGTAGCCTGGTATTGAACTCTCAACTCTAAAAGTCAACTCAGGAACTAACCAACCCCTATTTTCACTGGGCCATGTACCCTTAAATTTCTAGCAACTAAAGAAGGCCGGAGCATACAACGGCCAAAACGTCGTAAAAATGTTAACAAAGATGAGGACAATAGTCCGAATAATGTAAATACTGTATATACTACTTCATCTCAGAAATATAGACAAAGACTAATCTTAAACTTAAAACATATGTACATCTTTCACTTTTTCATAGACGCCATTAAATATGATATCGACAGACAAACATCCGTGGCTATATCGATATGCCTATAACCCACGAGTTCTGTTTCCTGCAAACATCAGCAGCCAAATGTGACTGGAGTATCCTATCCAGACAACGTTCCGACTTTTACTTTGAATAACAAAATAAAAGTTTTGTTAATTTTATTCTTTGTAAATCACACGTGACTCAAGTTTAAAGGCCATAAATTTTCTCATATACATTTTAGAAATAAGTAAAAAGTTATTACTTAGTGCTAATGTCATTATGTCGCCTCTTACCAATCCCATTTTTATCGCTACCCTCCTGGATGTTTTCATTGCCACGAAGTGGGCGGTATAGTCAACTTTTGGAATACCAGATATAGCTTAATATTAGCTATTCAAACACAAGATTAAATGAAGTGAAATGTGGGTAGGAAGAGGAGGTTATATCACCCATAAAATCATCAATCAGTATTTTCATTTTTACATGGGACTGATCAGAGGTACCTGGCACTGGTGAAAAGTATGTAACAATCTCAACTACAACGCAGACGATTATTGATTTTCCTATAAATGAAAGAAATATTATCTTAAAAAGGTTCATTTTTTATGATATAGATTAAAAAAAAAAAAAAACTATTTAAGGAAATGACGCCACTAAGACACAAGGGGTCACTGAGTGGGAAAGAATAAAAAAAGAGTTTGAGTTTTGTTTAACGGCATATCAATCTCTGTGGGTTATTTAATGCCAAAAAGATGGGGTTTTAATGTATTTTTTTTAATATTCGGTTATAATGAGAAGGTTTATTTAGTCAGTTTTCAATGAAATTTTTTTTTATTATTATTTTAGAAAACTGAAGATGTCTTCTAGTTTTCTATTCCAAAATGTATTACTGGCAATAAGTTTTTCCTTCAAAAATGTGTTATGGTAATAATGTTTTTCTTAAAAAAATATAATGTTGGTAATAATTTTCCGTCAAAAATTTACATTTTTCTATAAAAGTCCATATTTATGTATATATTTCTATAAAAGTCTATTTTTATAATTTCATAGTGTTTTGACTCCAAGACCAAATAATAAAAAACGAGAATCATTATTAAGGAGTCATAACAACAGAAGGGTGATGAAGAAAACTGTATATAATGATTGACATTGCATTTGAATTTTTGGACATTAAAGTTGGCTGGAAAGCGTGGTGCCAGAAGAGAGTTTTACTCGAGGAATTAATACTATTGCCAGCTTTATCACGTATGCAAGAATTTTAGATTTTACTGATCGCTTTGTTTTAATGGCGTTGATGACTAAATTCGCCGCCAACGTGCAGTTTCAGGACTAAAAGCTTCCAGTTTGAGCAAAATCTGCTCCTGACATTCACTCCTTATCACCGTTTGGCTTTGCAAGAGTTGGTTAGAAGTGAAAGAAAATCAGAGTAAAAAAAAGTGCCGATGGCGTGAATTTGTTTAAGGTGAACCTCAACTTGCCAGAAACTTACCCATATATTAGCGAGATATTAAGTTGGTCATTGATGAAAATTAACAACAAAGTAGATCTAAGGATAGATGCCTAGTGGGGGCTGCATTAGTACAAATAGATTTAGAAGAGTGGTCATTTAAGACAACTTTATTTCGTGATTTGTTAAGGACTAAATCAGTTAAAAATTCGTCCAAAAATACCATAAACCTTTAAATTATGAATACCGGTGTGCTAAACACTGTCAATGGCTTTCGAGATATCCACAGTAGCATCCTGAGCTTCATCGTTCTTCTCTAGAGACTCTTCCAGCGATAATTGTTAGTACAACAATAGTTGATCTAGAGAAGCGAAAGCCACATTGCTTGTCTGAAAAAAGGCTGTGCAATGTGAGATACGTAACCAATTTAGAGTCGACGAATTTGAGTAGCATGCACTAACTTAAAGTAGAGCTGAGTTTTGATCAATATGCAAAGACTACTTTGAATTAAACGGTACAAGTTAAATATTATATGATCAAATGATCCAAAATTTGAGGGTAGCATTGTTTATTTGCTACAAAACTCTAAATATTGCATAGGTTTCGTTTTGCTAAGCCTGGAAGACTGGTACAAATTAAATATAATTTGTCAGTATATAATGTCAAAGCTCTGTCACTTGCTGTGCTAATTTTGGATGCCAACAGTATGAATTCAATTATTGTTGAGTTAAAAATGAATTCAGAGATATTTGAAGTTAAGTCTTGCGACAGTAAATTGATACGAGTCTAATCTCACAATTAAAATTTTCCAGCATAATGAGGTTTCTTTTAGATTATGGAATCTGTAAAAAAAAAAAAAAAAAAAATAAACCACTCGATATTGCTATAACTGACTAAATTTAGTTTGCAACTATAAAACTGCATTTTTGCAACAAAAATATTCTCGATTTGAAGTCATCTTTCTAGGGAAAATTCTCGTCTTTCCATATCGTTTTATCTTTTCAGAACAAAAATTGAAATATTTCAGTTTCGATATTAAAACGGAATGGTTAGTAAAGATTGATGAATCTTCTTAACATTGAGTTCTCTCTCTAGAGTAACGCTTATGCACATTTAGAGTGGGCAGGTGAAAATAAGGACAATGGCAGGTTTTGATTGATTCATTGATTTTCTACGGCTTATCAACACATTGAAGGTTATTTAAAGCAAAAGAAAATATTTTTTTGATTGTAAAATTTTTGTTAGTGAGATAAGAATGGTTTTAGAGATACAAGTCTTAGTAATTAACTCGTAACTGGAGTGAGAAGAGGTGGATTCGTGCCTTTCCCAAAGGTTATTTGCGCGTAAGCGAATATAACGATTTCAACGAGGATTGAAAATTATCTCTTTGATTAACAATTTTAAGCTATTTCCCCTTACATCACCCATGCATCGTAGCTTACACTATCTAGTATTATCAATAGGTCACCCATATAGGTACTGACCAAACTCGACGTTGCTCGGGTTCTTCAGTTACGAAAAGACAAAACTAAGAAAAATGCATTGATATTTTTTTTTTAGATGAGACACAATGCCAAGTTTAAAATGTAACAAATACCAACAGATCTAATCTATTAAACATACAAACGCTTTCTAGTTTTTGGTCGTCGGATCTGGTAAGGTAATTTATTGCCCTCTTTTATCCTCGGAAATCCCGACCCATTTTTTATTCTCACCGTTTTGTCTTTCATGCTAACCTGGAAAACAGAGGCAAACAAACGTCGACGAAACACACTGTTTATAAGCTTTCAAATATCTCATCTCCACGTATTAGATGTAGAAAAGGAAAATGAGGTCTTACTGGTGAGCTGATTTGGCCATACATTGCGTTTGTGACGTGATCTCGGAAAAAAAAAATACAGAGGTATAGAATGGACAGGTAGTCGTTACAGGAAATCGACAACAACTGGCAAGGAGATTACATTCCGCGCTTCTACCAATACCGTGACATGACACATTTCCAACACTTTGTGGTATATACATAAATTATAAGTGAATTAGGGCCAAAAGCTAAACAGAATATTGAGAAACAGGAAAATTTCGTTGGAAACAAGGAAAAGAGTACTAGACTGTTATACGATATTTGTCCTCCTATATGACAGCAAATGCTGGACAATCTCATCAAAGATGAAGGGAAGACTAAGCAACGGAAATGTGGTTCTACAGAAGGATGCTGAGGATACCAGGGACCGAACGTTAGCAACGACGAGGTTTTGGAGAGGATGGAAACGAAAAGGAAAATGATATTTAGCATCAGGAAAAAAACTGCTGAAGTTTGTGGGACATATAATGAGGAAGGAGGGCTTAGAGAATCTGATACAGATGGAGGCAGGGGAAAGCAACGCGTGAATTATTTGATGGACTTGAGTAAGTGGATGGCAGAGCAGGGTTTGAGAGGGGTAACCATAGAAAGGGTGTTAACAGCTACAAGGGATAGGGAGATGTGAAAAAACATGATTGTCTACGTCCTGAAGAAACACGGCATATAAATGAAAAAGCCGTATAAATTTTCTTACAGATATAAATCAGTTGTGCCCAAAAGTGATTCCTGTTGATGTCGCCTTGGCTTTTACTGTCATTTTTGAAGACAATTCTTTTAATATGTCTACTGTAAATTCAAAACAACAGAAACTAATCTTGAGCTTTAAACAGCTGACGTTTCTGTGACACGCAATGAGGAAGGAGGGCTTGGAGAATCTGATACTCCAAGGAGGGATAAAGGCAATGAAAAACAGGTAAAAACAAATGGATAGCAGAACAAAATTTGGGAGAAATAACAGGACAACATACGTTAACAACAACATGGGGCAGGGAGAGGTGGAGGGCCATGATCGCCCACGTCCCGAAAGAAGACGGCAGATAAAAAAAAAGAAAAACGACTCAAGTTTTATAACACTACAATCTATTTTAGTTATCAAAATCATTAAGAACACAACTAAGGCAAAATTAAAAAGTTAAAACAGTCTCATAATAAGAAATGTTGTTTTATTTCTAATTTAATTTTTTTATGTAGAAAAGTGCTTAAAATACAAGAAAATGTACTATTTAATGTAATACTACAGCTGGAAGAATTCTGAAGTCTTCGTGTTAAATTAAATGTAGATGCTTCAGGTTTATAAGAGCTGATAACAGACAAAAGAGCCTACTTTTCGTATTATCAAAATTAGTAATTACTGTCAGAAAGAAAATTCTTCATATTAGCCACTTAATATAATGTCTTTTAGAATGAAAAAAAAAACACTGGGTTGGGATGACAAGGAATGACGCAGTTTGTAGAAAAGACGACATATCATTTCTTCGTTAATCTATTTTCCAGTTACTGAATTCCTCAATTCATTTGAAAATAAATAAATTCTAACAAAATCAGCATTTACCGTCCTAGTTAATAGACATTGGTGCTGAGGGGGGCGTTTATTTAATTTAATTTTAGGAAATTCTACACCTTCCCGATGTTAAGACCATCCTGTTTTTTTTTAATTTCACACTTTTAACCCGTAAGTGATTTTCTCACCCCACCCCATTTTTAGTAAAACTATCCAGTTTATTGTATATTGACAAAACAACCGACTACCCGGCTATTAAGACACCTTGTTATAGGCGGATGTGCGTTGTGGTGCAGTGGATATCGGCTCGGAACAAGAAATCAGGGAGCCGAGTTCGAATTCCAGTTGAATTCATTGCCTTCACTTACGCGCCAGGGAAAGGTATTAATCTGTCTCTTCCTTCCAGTTATGGGTTAAATAATAGGACAGATTGGGTTCTATAGCCTTGTCTGGCAACCAGTCTACCTACTGCGGGATAATCTTCTGCCCAATCAGTCATGTCTCTTTCGAGACATGATTGCCTAAGCGTGTTTCACGTATGGCACTTAACTGACTGACTGACTTGTTAATAGACACCAATGAAAAAATCACGTAACTCTTTCATGAGGCGAGCTCCTTGGTGTGGGGTAATAGTTAACGAGATAATTAGATTGACTCTTACTAATGGGGGTTTCATAACTGACTTTTATTATATGAGGCTCCAGAATTGTGGCCTTGTGTCAAACTAAGCGAAGTTTAGTAAAGACTACTCCTGATGTGAGTTGTATGATGTGAGTTATTAAAATGGTTGGTATTTTTTATTCTGGGTTTAAATTATTTCTGACCAGAGTTAAAAATTACATTTTTTAAATGCATGTGAAGTGCTAATTTGTTGAGAACAGGCTGATGATAAAATTCCGTATTCGAAACATTGTTTAAAATAATGACTACAAATGTAATCGCCAAAAACGTCATAGTGCCAGCCATATTAGATTGTCGCACATAAAATGACACGCTTTATAGAAAATGAATAAAACGCTACAGTCAGTCAGTTAAAGTGTCATACGTGATACACGCTTGGGCGATCATGTCTCGGAAGTGACATGACTGACTGGGCAGAAGATTATCCCACAGTAGGTTGCCATTGCTTTCTGCGGTAGACTGGTTGCCGACCAAGGCTATAGAAACCAATCTGTCCTGCTATTTAACCCATAACTGGAAGGAAGAGACGGATTAATACCTTTCCCAAGGGTATTTGCGCGTAAGTGAATACAATGGATTCAACTGGAATTCGAACTCGGCTGCCCGGTTTCTCGTTCCTAGCCGATATCCACTGGACCACAACGCACATCCGCTTCAGCAAAGTTAAATAACTAATTTATTTAGTTGAAATAGGCGCCGTGTTGATGAATGAATGTTCTTCAACGTATCTCTAATTTCTTGATCTCATCTTTAAAGAGTTTCTCATCCCATAATATGATAAGCAGTTCAAATTCTTTGATTACTTCTTCCTTATTTAAGAAGGTTTTAGTGTGTATGAAAAGCTCAAAATTGTTAAATAGATGATATCAGTAGGAGGGATATCAGGTGAATATAGAAGATGAGACAAAATTTCATAATTAAGGCTTTGCAGCTTCTGGACAATTGATTGAGAAGCGTATGGTCGTGCAGAAAAATTGAGTTATTGTAATTCACAAGTGTAGGACGTTTCTTCTTTCCGTGCATACACTCAATGTCTGCATAATACAAAATTGCAGCTCTTGTTTCTATTTGAGACAAGTCAGTCATTTAAGTGCCATACGAGAAACATGCTTGGGCGATCATATCTCGAAAGAGACATGACTGACTGGGCAGAAGATTATCCCGCAGTACGTTGCCATTGATTTCTGCGGTAGACTGGTAGACAAGGCTATAGAACCCAATCTGTCCTGTTATTTAACCCATAACTGGAAGGAAGAGACGAATTAATACATTTCCCAAGGGTATTTGCGCGTAAGTGAATGCAATGAATTCAGCTGAAATTCGAACCCGGCTCCTCGATTTGTCGTTCCGAGCCGATATCCACTGCACTACAACGCACATCAGATAAGAAAGAACTAAACGTCAACTACAAGAATACTGAACGCATGTCTCAGTAAAAAGAGGAACCACAAGAAGTAATAATAAAAGACGACCATACAGTAACCATTAACTTTTAGAGTGCAGTTGAGGTTTTATGTATTTTGTTGTTTCACTTCCATTTAACCACTGGCCTACTCTCTTACCGTCATTAAAGATTATCCATTTCTCATCGCATGTAAGGATTACATGCAAAAGTTAATGCCGTAACATTACTTGATATTGTTTCATTGAACTTATTAACAATATATTGAAAGAAAAATTATCTGGAAAAAAACAAGTCAGGAATATGTCAACTTTTTTATGTACTAAGGAGGTTACTTCGCTCGACGAACAGATCAATCAGTAAGTTAAGTGCCATACATGATACACGCTTGGGCGATCATGTCTCGAAAGAAACATTACTAACTGGGCAGAAGATTATCCCGCAGTGCGTTGCCATTGCTTTCTGTGGTAGACTGGTTGCCAGCCAAGACTATAGAACCCAGTTTGTCCTATTATTTAACCCATAACTGGAGAGAAGAGACGGATTAATACCTTTCCAAAGTGTATTTGTGCGTAAATGAATGCAAAGAATTCAACTGGAATTCGAACTTGGCACCCTGATTTCTCGTTCCGAGTCGATATTCACTGCACCAAAACAACCAACTAAAAAATACCCCATTTTATATGTGACAACCTAATATGTTCAAGTAGTCATACGAATTCGGTGGCAGATTGGGTTTAAAAATATTGGTTGCCAGGAAACAAAGGGAGACCACCCACAACTATAATTCCATTTGTTAATTTTTATTACCAATAAGAAAAAATTTAAAGATACATTTGAAAATAAAAAAACTTAGGATTAATTCATGTTTCTTAGTAAATTCACTGTAGATGTACGTTACATTTTACTGGCAGTAGATACTAAAAATAATTACAGAATTTTAAAGTGATTTTTTTATTGTTTTTTTTGTTTGTTTTCAACAATTGGTTGATATACGAAAATAGTTCATTGCGCAATCTACACTGTAACCGATAGTCCCAAAGCACGTTTCTTGCTATGTTTACGATGTTTCGGCCGTGGTACGTTCCGGCATTCTTCAGGTGCTTGAAATTTTGAACCGAGCCCTATATAACTCATCTCTCTGAGTTACTTGTTCACCACTGCTGTCGCTAGGTATTGAAATCACAACTCTAGGTCAAGTCGCTGAAATTAACAACACCTGTATCCACTGGGTCTTGTGCCCTTTAGGATATCAATGATGGCCGTCTATTCAAGTATCCATCTACTTGGATAGAATGTTAGTGAGAAAAGTCGATCTAAATTTGCTAGAATGTCTCATGTTCTACAGGTTAGGCTATTTGGACCATAGACCTGTCTGCGCCCGGATAGCGTTAAACGATAGGCCTAAAATGCTTACACACTGACAGTTCAATCTGTCCTTACTGAACAGGAGGGACTTACGTCAACAGCTAATTAGATTAAAGCAGCGGGAATTAGTGGCGGCGGTTATTAGAAATAGGTAGTGGGAAACGTTTCAGTATAGCATTATGTCTTTCATCGCCACATATAGCTAACGTCTTGCTCAAAATAAGATTATGAAAGTGAAGACTCAAGGATAGTCTGTCCCTAACGGTGGCTGGGAAAGGTTCTCTAGTAATAGGCATAGGTAGGCAGGTTCTGGAGCGTGCGTCTAGCAAGCGGTACCAGAGTCAGGTAGTTAGGAATAGATTAAACAAGATGTCTAACAAAGCCGTGAACATGGGCACTGAATTGCTTAAGGAAAAGATCCGTCGAGATCGATAACCTGGAAGGGCGTATTCTGAGGTCGTCCAAAGACATGTGCGTTTCGACAGCATTTTCGAGAGTCATTTTAACAAGGAACCTGAGTTTTGCTGCTATTTGGCTTACTATCCTCGGCTTTTGCAGAATGAATCAGCTAAGCTGTGAGGGCGTTATCACGGACGACGAAGTTCACTTGTCATTGACGAGAGTGGGCAATCTCAAGGACTTGATGGTCTGCACTACGAAATGTACTTGAGGCTTTACGTCGATTGTGACAGTTGTGTTTAACAGCTGGTTCCGGCAGAAGTCCGTCCCCGACCGGATCTTCAGGGGTGGGGGTGATCAGGCTGTTGAAAAAAACAAGGATAGTGAGAGAGATTTAGATGATTACAGAACCGTAGCTCTGCTAAAAACAGAGCTAAAGATTTCGACCAAGATCCTGAGGGAGCGTTTGCAGTCATTTGCCGAGATTCTGTTGAGACTCGAGCAGACGTGCTGTTAAGGGCTAAACAATTCAGAGCAACCTGCATCTGATCCACGCGATCCTAGTGTATGTAAAAGACGACCAGCAAGCCACGCTGATTAATATGGATCAGTACAAGACATTCGATAGGATCTACCATCAGCATTTTGTGTTTTCAGCCTCATATTTGTTTTAATTTTTGTTACTTTATACAACAGCTTGTTTTAATTTTCATATTTTTCCTTGTTTTTGTTTTGCCTATATAGTTTGTATTTTGTTTTGCTCTGCGTTTCATTTTGCATTTAATTTAAAATTGGCAAAAACACACAACTGAGGTTTAAAAAAAGGAAAAGCACAAAATGGCCGACCAGAGTCGGTCCATCGTCAAAAAACTATTTAGTAAAAGAGATCATCCCCCCCCCCGATAAAAATGAGGCTGTACAAAAGTCCCCACAAAAGAAGAAATAGTTTAAAGTGGGTTCCTATAAGGTAAAATGTAATTTTCCCTCCCCTGTTGTAAAGGAGAAGAAATAAAGAAAAGAACATAATGACCGAAGCACTATCAAGGTGAGCCCAATTAACGCTGTAGTGGCTGAGGAATCACCATCTATTTAGGGTTCCCCTCCGAAATGCATGATCAATGTGGCGGAGTTGGAGAGAGCCAAAGAGTACGTTCATCTGGTTAGTGATGGCGAGCTCTTGGTAGACCTCGACGCAAAAGAACGCATTGCAAAAAGAACAGTATCGGTTTTTGTTCTCGACAAGCTAACGCGCAAAGTTTGTCAATGCACAAAAGGCACAGTGTTGAAATCTGATTTCCTTGGGGGTTAAACTTAAAAAAAATCATCAAAAGGACAGCTTATTTCATGCAGAACGTACTGTTGCCCACGCCTGAGGACTGTGCGGATATGACCTCTGATTAGATCACCAAAGAGCATATTATAGCCACATAATACATAGGACAGCGTCGGACCAAAGTGACCGTGCATGAGATTCCCCACTATATTCTCAGGGAGCAGTTACTTCAGAATATGAGGTGGATAAATGGAAGTTTGAGTTAATGATAAATCGAGAAGCGTTTACCTCCATGTTCTACAGCTTGGAGATAGGCAGGAAGAAATGCCCCGTCATCATCTTGGAAATGTGACATGATTGGTTAACTCGCCTCTTCCTACTCAGAGAAGAAGACCTAACACAAATCCCTGAATCTTCCAGAGCTGAATCTTCTTCCGCGGAGCCTGTAATGGGCCTGCCTGTGTCTGGAGCCAGTGGTCAAAAGGCCCCGGCTGTGTCTCTCACAGGGTCCACGTTGCAAAAGAAGGAATGGTAGGTTGTGGGGAGAGTGAAAGGGAAGCTCCAAGCTGCTGAATCTAGTCTTTCATCATCCTCAGTTTTAACATGGTAACAGGTTTTTTGTATTATACAAAAATAAAAAACCTTAGAGTCAGTCCAGAGTTTTTCTTGCAGATGTCACAACGACCATCTTGAGTAAAACATTATGTTATAACCGCTGAATATAACAATGTTCTATCGTTTTTTTTTCATTCGGGTGTCTAATTTTGCGCCTTGAAAGTTAGAGATACCTAAGTTATTTAGATTTTTACAAACTGTTCTATCTGAAAAAAGAAATGCAACAAAAATTTGCCATAAAACTTATTAGTGTAGAATATACCGCATATATAGCAAATAAAAAAGCGGTTTGTAGTTTTCTGCCGGATGTAACGCCAAATTTAATAGCGTAAGTTTATATTTGAACGTTCACAGATTTTTAAAAATCTGCGAAAATGTAAAATAGTTATTCCGGTTTCAATAAAAAGTTCTTGAGTTCATTTTTTATCCCTTATAAAATATCTAATAACATTTTAGAGAAATACTTTTCTTGAATTTAAATATTACCGGGTAATTGATTTTAAGGAATGGTGTATTAAAATTTTAACTGCGTAAATTCGCCTTCCGAACTTTACAAAACATCAACCGATTAATTGAAAAAAAAAATCAACAAAAGAAGACAAACAGTGTCGCTATTTTACAAAAGAAATTATAAAAGCGCAAACGTCAAGCAACGTTATTTAAACTGTTCCGACTGATGTCCTCATCTTTATTGACATGTTTACGACGTTTCGATCGTTGTACGCTTCGGCCTTCTTCAAGTGCTATGAATTTTTAACCGAACTGTTTATTTCGATCACTTGAATATATTATTCTCATTCTATGTGCGATGCCACTGCGGAATACCATGTAGTTATCTCCCTTTAAATCAACTCTAAGTTATTTGTTTACCACTGCTGTAGCCAGGTATTGAACTCACAACACCGAGTCAAGTCAAGGGAACTAACCAACGCCTATATCCACTGTACCCTGTGGATATAGTCAATTAAGTTCCATCCGTGATACACGCTTCTGGGCGAACATATCTCGAAAGGAACAGGACTGACAGGGCAAAAGATTATCCCGCAGTACGTTGCCATTGCTTTTTGCGGTAGACTGGTTGCCAGCCAAGGCTATAGAACTAAATCTGTCCTATTATTTAACCCATAACTGGAGAGAAGAGACGGATTAATACCTTTCCCAAGGGTATTTGTGCGTAAGTGAATGCAAGGAATTCAACTGGAATTCGAACTCGGCATCCCGATTTGTCGTTCCGAGTCGATATCCACTGCACCACAACGCACATCCATTTGGATATAGGCGTTGGTTAAATTCAGTAAATAATGTAAATACTCCCTCAGCTCAGAAGTGTAGACAAATACCGAAACGTCAAACAAGTTTACATTTTCAAAAAGTATTTATTATCAAGTATTGTTATTATGTAAGGGAAAAATTTGGAGAAAATCAAGAAAATTAGGAAAAAAAATAACAAGACATTTTACTCCTGTGTGCGCACTCGCACACGTGCAGGCGCGCTCACACACACACAAAAAAATTAATCAACCTAACGCCAATAAAAAAAATTAATCAACCTAACGCCAATAAAAAAAATTAATCAACCTAACGCCAATAAAAAAAAAATTAATCAACCTAACGCCAATAAAAAAAATTAATCAACCTAACGCCAATAAAAAAAAATTAATCAACCTAACGCCAATAAAAAAAAATTAATCAACCTAACGCCAATAAAAAAAATTAATCAACCTAACGCCAATAAAAAAAAATCAACCTAACGCCAATAAAAACAAACAACCTAACGCCAATAAAAAAAAATCAACCTAACGCCAATAAAAAAAAAATCAACCTAACGCCAATAATAAAAAAAAAACAACCTAACGCCAATAAAAAAAAAAAAAACAACCTAACGCCAATAAAAAAAATAATCAACCTAACGCCAATAAAAAAAATAATCAACCTAACGCCAATAAAAAGCGCGTAAATTCTTTTGACTTTATATCAAATAGCGAAAATAAGAAAATCGGAAAACAATTGCTAATACCTTCTGACGAGTGAAACGACCAATTGCATAACTTTGGAATCCGAGTGCTAAATTTTATACTTATGAGATATATATATATATATATATATATATATATATATATACGCACAGTGAAAAAAAATACAATAATGATTCTCGAAATGAGATAAACTTTCTGAAGTTTTATCACCATTTCCAACATAAAATATCCATATTCTTTTTATGATTTTTGTGTAGTAAATAAAATTTAAGGGTTTATGCAGAGATGTTAGAAGTACAGAGTTGAAGTAGACTTTAAAAAGAACCTAGAGATAAATCACGACACGACTTCAAAAGACCGAAGTAGAGAGTGAACCGGACGATATGCGAACCTATCTATTCCTACTGAGACAAGAAAAAGAAATAGGAAATAAAATTTAAGAGGTTACGCGGAGAGGTTAGAGTTTTCCTTTTTCTCTTAAGTTAGTTTTAACTACTTATTTTTATTTTAGGATGTGCGTTGTGGTGCGGTGGCTATCGACTCGAAACGACAAATTGGGGTGCCGAGTTCGAATTCCAGTTGAGTTCTTTGCATTCACTTCCAAAAGGTAAGTGGGGAAGGTATTAATCAGTCTCTTTCCTCCAATTATGGGTTAAATAATGACAGATTGGGCGGCAACCAGTCTACTGCAGAAAGCAATGGCAACCTACTGCGGGATAATCTTCTGCCTAGTCAGTCATGTCTCGAAAGAGACATGATCGTCCAAAGCGTGTATCACGTATGGCAATTAACTGATTGATTTTGATTTTAATAGGGTTGAAGTTGCGTCATGAAAGGATAACTTTGAATTTCAAATTGTGTAGAAAGCAACGGGACATCACTTTTCTTAGATGTCCGAGTAGATGAGAGAGAGTAAAAGAGCCTGATCGCCTATGTTTTTTTTTCATGAAAAAGAAAAAAGTTTAGAAGTGAAAATGTTGACCTGAAACAGCGAGAATGTTTCGGCAGACCTGTAGTTGTTGATGGTGACTAACTCAATTAAAAAACACCCTCGTCACGCAGCACAAGACATTCAAGAAATAATCCACATATTTCATATGAGAGTTGTAAGGGTTTTGGAAATTCTTGGATAAGTGAATTGCTACGATGTTTAGTTACCTCACGATTTAACGAAAAAAAAAATTGAAATGGATCGCATTTCCATCTGCCATCATTTGTTCAAATGCAACAAAAATGATTCATTCGATTCTTTTTTAAAGAACGATCACTAGCGACGAAAAATAAATTGTTTAAAATAATGTATTATGTAAAAGAACGTGGGGAAAACAAAATGAGCCTCGTTTGATAACTCGAAAAGCCGGTCTGCATCCAAAGGCGTTGATAGTGAATGTCTGATGAAATTAAAAGCACCCATGTGTATTATGAACTGTTTCCATAGAATCAGACGCAGAATTTAGATAACGAATATACTATGCATCCTCGGGATGCAGGTGATCATGGCTATCCACAACTTTTTTCTCTTGTAGTCCTTAATAAACCCTGTTTCGCTATCTATTTATTCAAACTCATTTTCAAGCTCTTCTTCCTCATTATGTTCTCCAGAAACTTCAACTTTCTCTTCTTGATGTAAGTTTCCTTTTTGTTTCTATTTTCTGCAAAAGTTTAGATAACTACTGTTATTAATTGGGATGATTTAATGAAAAACGCGCAGAATTGGCCAACCGGAAAGGGAGACTTCTTTAATCGCTGGACCTAACGTATTTTTTCAGTCGCGATAGAAATTGACAAAACTTGGCTGGGATATCTTATTAAACCTGCTATTCTTATCAGAACTTGAATCAACACTGGTTTCGATCTCTAAAAAATTTTCTTAGTCGTAAGAACTACGATTCTCTGCAAGTCATAGGTTGGTTCATCATTCAGAAAGATGCCAAGTATTGCGAGAATGGAAATTTAAGACCGCTTCATGAACAATATAACCCCTTTGCGCTAAAATAGATTTATGTTCAAACTAGCAGTATAGCCCAGCGTTGCTCGGGTGTAATGAAAGCTTTAAAACTAATTCATGGTCCTGGAGCTCAAACTCTTTGGACGTTGGCACGAAAGACTAAAAAGCAATAGTTATTTCCAGTTAAAGCGAAACCGTAGACTGAAAGAAAAATTAATGGATGTAAGTCAAATTTTGATTTCCTAGTATCGATATCAAATAAGTTTTTTTCGTCGTAAACTGAATTTTGAAGGCTAAATAAGTCCCTTGAGTAAATGGTATCATGGCTGAGACTAAGAACTACAATTATACCTACTTAGAGCCAAACCCGAAGCAAAAACTAAAATAAAAGGGCTGAAATAAATACAAACATACAGGCAGATAAACAGACACACACAAATATCTTGCCTTTATATATATATATATATATATATATATATATATATATATATAATCGATTTTCTGCACTATTGTAAGAACTGCAATCTTGAAACTTCTGAATATCATTTCTTATGTCTTTGTCTATGAGTGTATCAAATTTGATTAAAATCGGACCACTCCTTCTATAACCCGATTTTTTCGATTATTGATTTTCGATATTTATCGGTGGAACCTCGACACAAAACCTAGCTAAGAACACTCGCAGACGCTTATAGTGCAACTGCTAATTTTCAAGAAAATCGGTTCAGACGTTTCGGAGTCTATAGGTAACGGACACAGACAAAGTTCCATTTATAAATAAGTTTAGATATTGTCTTTGACATTCACATAGAAACACTACGAATTTTTGTTCCGATTGAGTAGCTTTACATGGATACGCAAATCAGTAAGAAACGAACACTGATATATGTAATTTTTTACTGGTATATAGATATATCAAAGAGTTAGGAGACATGAAAAGTATATAAAAGTCTTTAGAAGGCAAACGTTATATTGCTTATTTAAAATGAGGTGACTAGCAAACAGAGAAATGCAAATAACATTCATGATCCAAATCATAAGCGGACAAACATTTACTTATAAGAACGCAAAGAAGAAAAATGAAACGAGGGTGGTGGAATGTTTACTATGATACCAATAATAAAGTCAAGAAGGGCCTTAAGGAGCACGACATCTTTCAACACTAATTTCGTCGCTTTTCAATTGATTTAGATCCTCGTCTAAGAAGAACGCACCCCCGAGTCAACAGCCAAACTTCTCCCTGTTTCTATTTGAAGGCGTTTCTTTTTAAATTCAGTGAGATTTCAATGGCAATAATTTGGTTAACGCCTTTTACTTTTTAGTTAATGAAATTGGTTTTGATGGCGAACCAGTTTTATTTCCGCCATTTCTCACAGTCTTTCCCTTTTGTAGATATCAAAGACGTGTGCAATAGAATAAAGAACGATAACACAGAGCAGATAAACGCCGAAAGATTACCGAATTTCAATGAAAAACTTAAAAAGATCCGGTTGAAGATGTTTTTTTAAAAATATTTGCTCATTAAAACGTTTTAATAAAAAACAACAAAAAAAAACAAAAACCAAAAAAAACAAAAACCAAAAAAAACAAAAACCAAAAAAAACAAAAACCAAAAAAAACAAAAACCAAAAAAAACAAAAACCAAAAAAAACAAAAAAAACAAAACAAAAAAAAACAAAAAAAAAACAAAAAAACAACAAAAAACAAAAACAAAAAACAACAACAAAAAACAAAAACAAAAAAAACAACAAAAAAACAAAAACAAAAAACAACAACAAAAAAACAAAAACAAAAAACAACAACAAAAAAACAAAAACAAAAAACAACAACAAAAAAACAAAAACAAAAAACAACAAAAAAACAAAAACGGAAAAACAACAAAAAACAAAAACAACAAAAAACAACAAAAAACAAAAACAAAAAAAACAACAAAAAAACAAAAACAAAAAAAACAGAAAACATTAAATTTATCAACAGATATACATGATGAGAGCTGACATTCCAAAACAAACTATTGTTATAACATTTTTCACATAATACAAGATCCAAAGCCACTCAATGTAGAGAGCTACTGATTCAGGTTCTTGTAAGAGAGTAAAAGGAGGAGGTAAGATGTGCATATTATGAAGATATGTAGGATAGACAACAATTGATCTGAGGCTTGAAGAGATAAAGACTATAATGACCGGAGAAGCATTCTCTCGAGAGTCTTTCAATTTCTTTCTTTAGCTTTATATTTTTAAGGATCTACACTTTCTTGTTACTGTAATAATTCTTTGATATGATGCGTTCACACAAATAACTCATATCAATCTCTGATAATTCGTGATAAAAATAAAAAACAAACTTAATAACGGGAGATATAAGAAATACCTCATCATCCGTTCCATGACCACGTGTGGTCAGGTGGTCGCTGCGCACCTGACCAGTTTTCTTCCAATTAACTCTATTGAAAAGGTATTTATTCATGCGTAACGTGTCTTTGGTAACGCATACCAAGCGAAACCGGTCTCTCTCCAGTTTCATAACTGATATACTTTAATATGAAATTTCACCTTGGTCACAGAGACTGGGCTGTCGATATCGAGAGTAAACACTGCCTTGGTATTCGACTTCAGTCTAGAAAGCCCTCCACCCATCGATACAGTATCATTAGTGCATTGGCTGTATATATAGCTATTAAACCCAGTATACCCCCCCCCCCAATTTGTTCGAAAAAAAAAAAAAATCAACCATTCGATCGTGTATGGAATACTGTTGTCATATCTGGTCAGGCGCCCCGACTGTTCATCTCAGTGTTCTCGACAGGCTCCGAAGGAGAATGTGTAATGTGATTAGTCTTGACCTGGCAGCTCGACTCCAGCCACTTTCTCATCAGCGGGATGTGGCTTCAATCTGTCTATTCTACAAGTATTTTCATGGCCTCTGCTCCGAAGAACTTAGGTCACTGGTGCCCTCTCCACAAGAATTTACTCGGGCAACCAGACTGACATCAAGGTCTCACGCCTTTTACAGATATATCAACCACATGTAGGCGACAATTCTACTCCAATAGCTTCTTTTGTCGCACTTCCTGTCTGTGGAACTCCCTTCCATATATTTGCTCTCCTGACGGCTACAACCTCCAAGAATTTAAATGCAAAGTCAATTCCCATCTCTTATTCACTTAACTCCAGCCCTTTCCACATCACCCCGTGTATCTTGTTCTTTTCTTTTCACCCCGTTTTAGCTGGTTCGTCTTGGTCTTCACTCTCCCCACTGTCTAAAACTTTAACTCTCTTATGTAGCCCCTGCACATCAGTGACGGTACCGCCTTGCTAGTGGTGAAATGATTAAAAAAATAACTTGAGCTTACAAGAAAGTTCATCTACATTTTGGCAGGAAGCCTGGTGGGGAAACCGGATTAATTGCCGATATTTCGACTATGCGACAAGTAGATTGAGTGATTTGTTTTATGGCATATCAACTCTTTATGGGTCTTTTAATACCGAAACAATTTTCTTGGGAGATTTGAAGTAATAAAAATATGAAGCCATTCTTCTTTCACAACTGAATACATGGCAGAAGATGCTCAACTCTTGTGAACATAATTACTAGAGGGGATAATGTGTGTTTTATGTTGTCGTTGAACTATATTTTTGGAATATAGTTTGCTTACTTTAATAAATTTGAGGAGATTATATAGATTAATGTCATGAAAGAGTTATTTTCAGCTGCTTGTTTGGTTGATTGATTCTTAGAAGCATAACCTCTGTGTATTATTTAATGCCAAAATCTTAGTATTTTGAACACAAGTTTATGGCTTCAACTAAATATTGGGTTGTCCGGAAAGTTCATAAGTTTTAGTCGTTCCTGTTCGAACACGTTAGAATCGGTCAAATTTATCGACAGCGATAATATGCTTCAGTCAGTTAGGTGCCATACGTAATACACGCTTGGGCGATCATGTCTCGAAAGTGACATGACTGACTGGGCAGAAGATTATCCCGCAGTAGGTTGCCATTGCTTTCTGCGGTAGACTGGTTGCCGACCAAAGCTATAGAACCCAATCTGTCCTGTTATTTAACCCATAACTGGAAGGAAATAGACGGATTAATACCTTTCCCAAGGGTATTTGCGCGTAAGTGAATGCAATGGATTCAACTGGAATTCGAACTCGGCTCCCGGATTTCTCATTCCGAGTCGATATCCAATGCACCACAACGCACATCCCGGTAATATGCTTACATGTCCGATTAGAACATATTTCAAACTATTTTTCGAAAAAGAAAGTTAAAAATTACTTAATTCGCGTCTATTCTGCATAATATGAAAATGGAAGATTTTAAGGTAGATTTTAGGCACTTGATGCCCTTTTATTACAGTAAAAGGCAAAAATACCTCGAGAGCAACGCAACAAAAAATCTGCTGTGTACGATGAATGTGCTTTAACTGACAGAACTGTACGGAAGTGGTTCTCTAAATTTAGAGTTGGTGATGTTAGTTTTAATGACGAAGAAAGCCCAGGAAGATTCCCTAATACGGATGACGATCAAATTCAAGACACTGATAAAGAATAACCCGCATTAAGCAACGTGAAATTGGCAGAAACACTAAATTCATAAAAAAATCACAATCCATAATCCTTTCATGAAACATGGTTACTTAAATCGCTACATGATCTGAATTAAAAGTATCTTTTAGTTCGAATTTCTGTCTGTGATATCTGTATAAACACAATGAAAATGCACTCTTATTTAAGCAAATTGTGACGGGCAATGAGAAATGGATCGTTTACATCATGTTCAGTTAAGAAGATCATAGAGTGAGCGACATGCGCTAACTTTAGCCACTTCAAAGGCATCTTCATCCTAAGAAAGACATACTGTGCATCTTCCTGGATTGGAAAGCTATGAGATTCCACCAAGTGACCAGTCAATTGATTCTGAAAAGTACTATTCGCAAAGACAGTAATTCAAGAAAAACGCCCATAATTAATTCTTTGGATGGCATAAAAACAACTTAATTAGTTATTTGCCGAGAAACCATCAACATTCTGTGTGAAGATGGAATCTTTAAGTCGAAGAAAAAAAATGAAGGTTGTGCAACAAAATGGTTCCTATTTAGTTGAATAAATATTTAATGGCATAATTTTGCTTTGTGTTTTAATTTCCATTAAAAATCGACATGAATTTTCCGGACAACCCAATATATATCTAACGAAATGTTATGCCTTCAATTGCAGATAAAATGTGTTGTTGGTCATTTTACTATAAATAAAAACTGCTTGTTCTTTTATTACACATAGGTATTGTTGCTATGTTTTAATATAAAAATGTATTGCTTATTTTACAATATAATATTTTTATAATTTCATAGTATTTTGATTTGTTTGGAGGTGGAGGGGTCACTATTTGCCCATAGTTAGAAACCTAGCAAGTGCTACCACCTGCGGTCAAGGAGGACCTGGAAACAACAGCAATTAAGAGGTGGTTACTCGCCTCTCAAAACCTCCAATCTTCCGATCAATGGCTTTGCTGCCGGATGTAACTTATCAACATACCTATGACTAGCGGCAGATTGTACTGGTTTACATGATACCAGTAGCACTCACAGAGGGCCCTGAAATATGACTGCTACAGTAATGGTTATTAAATTACTGGATTTGTATATAGGTTTATAGCTAATGACAATGACAAACCGGGTGAACATCAAAAAAAGATAGCTGAACTTTCTGGAATATGTAATGAGGAAGGTGGGCTTGGAGAATCTGATACTCACAGGACAGATAAAGGAAAAGAGAGACGGGGGAAAAGCAACGCTTGATATACTTCTGGACTTGAGCAGATGGATATCGGAGTGGGAATTGAGTAGGATAGCAGGAGAAGGGAAATTAAGAGCTACAAGAGATGTCACTCTTAACACCCCTTTTATAGATGTAGATGTGAAAGGCCATGTTCTTCTACGTCCTGAATGGACACGATAGATATAAGAAAAAGTTCAAAGAATGTGAGATTGTAGAGAAAAGTACCATTTCCAAATGAATGGTGTGCTTTTGTTTTCACTGTTAAGAAAGACTGACCTATTACCCTCCTATCGCTACTTCAATGGAAAACGTTCTGATGTGTTACATGCTCAAATTTCGACAGTTCATGCCTTTAAGACCTGACATGACGTGTACACAGGGGCCGAACGATTATCATTCCCGTTGTATTCCACTGATGCGAAAAAGAAATCCCATTTGAACAGATTCTTTCCAACATACTCGAAATAATGCCTTTCCCGATCGCTACAATCTTAAGCTTTCCAAGTCTAGGCTCAGCCGTTATTTATTTTACTTATGCTTATAATCAAGAAGGATTACGAATCTAAAACACTCATTCAGTAACCCACCAACTTGACTGGTTCTGAACAGTAGCCTAAATATCTACTTGTTAATAATTCTACTTGTTCCTTCCTTAGTTAATTAGTTCCTCCGCCCGTTACGCCACTGAAGAAAGATAACACACTTACTCTCTACAAGAGCTTTTCCTTCCCCTTTATCTTTTTATAAATGCGACTCTCCTCAGCCTTTCTCTCACCTTTGCCAAACGGAAGGGTAGTAAAGAGTGACAGAGTAGGAGGAGAGAGCCTATAGCATTACCGTAGCAGTAGCAGCTTAAGCTAGTGTTTGTAGCAGTAATTGTGTGTGTATATGTGTGTGTGTACTGTACAATATAGTAAAAATAGGTAGGTTTGTTGTCATATCTCGCGACCTAATAACGAAATTTCTGGCCTCTACACCCTTGACCATTACTTAGTTGGTCTTTTCACAACAGGCACAGAAGCCATGATTTTTCAGTAATAAAAAAATCATTTTCTCTTTCAAAATCTCTCACAAAAGAGTGTACAATATTTTGGTTAGGGTTTGTGCATATGTCGCTTAATCTGAATCTAAACTTATTTATAAATGGAACTTACCTATAGACTCCGAAACGGCTGAACCGATTTTTTTGAAAATTTACACAGTTCTACTATAGGCGTCTGCGAGTGTTCTTCGCTAGGTTTTGTGTCCAGGTACCCCCGATAAATATCGAAAATCGATAATCGAAAAAATCTGGTTATAGAAGGAATGGTCCGATTTTAATCAAATTTGATACACTCATAGACAAAGACATAAGAAACGATATTCAGATGTTTCAAGGTTGCAGTTCTTACAATAGTGCAGAAAATTTGATATCGATACCAGGAAATTAAAATTTGACTTACATCCATTAATTTTTCTTTCAGTCTACGGTTTCGATTTAACTGGAAACAACTATTGCTTTTTAGTCTTTCGTGCCAACGTCCAAAGAGTGAGCTCCAGGACCATGGATTAGTTTTAAAGCTTTCATTATACCCGAGTAACACTGGGCTAAACTGCTAGTATAATATAAAATTACAGTAAAGTAGTTTCTATGGATATTACTTTCATAGATATTTTAATAAAATTACACTGTGTTATCGTTATTTTATTCTATACCTTTATGTTTGAAGACGTTACTATCATTTGTAGTATTACAAAGTAAAATTATCCTTTCGTGGAAATTCCATGGGTTCCGCTAATATAAATAGATTGAATAGCGTAGATAAATAATCAGTTTGGTTTGGCATAGTGTCATGGAAGCCTGCGTGGATCAAACTTACTGCATAGAGATTAGGTTGTTAAACATTTTTCCTTTGCATGGCATCCGAAATAAATATGAAACTGCAAATACCGGTTATTGTTTTGGCGGGTTTAAGTTAAAAGGTTTTGAAACTAATGTCTACTGTTCTCAAATGATCAATCTTCTTTTGATGATTATGAAAGAGGAAAAAAATGTAGGTGTTTTAATTTTGAATTTGAGTACAAAATTATGGTTCACTGAATGAATATTGACGTTGAGTAATGTGCATTTTTTTTACATTTCTGGTTGGAGAAGAAGTTAGTATTTTAGAAATTGTTGGGGAATCTTGAGAATGATTAATCTCTGTTAAACTGCACGTCTTGAAATGCGTCTTTACGCAAGCATTCATAGCAAGCATAACTAAATATAACCAACAAAAAAAAAAAAATTAGAAAAGTTGTCAGAAAAAGTCAATTGTTTTGATTGATCTGTTTTAACGACATATCAACACTGTTGGTCATTTAATGTCGAAAAGATTAGAAACAGTCTTTTTGGTTTGTGGGTTCCATCATTTTCTAGTTGTGTCTTCAGAACGAAAAAAGTCAAGGAAGAAAAGTCATAAGGTACACTTTGATTAAATAAGAAAATATAGAAAAACACTTCAGCTTTTGAGTAATGAGACAAAATAATATTTATTTAAAATAAATATTTTTTAATCAAATAATATTTTAATCGAATAAATTAATAAAATAAAATAAAGCTTATATTCTGATTTAACGTACTTAACTTTTATTTTAAGTTTAAATAAATTAAAAGATTGCTAAAAAATATCTACTTTAAAATAAAATATTACTAATTTTCTGTTGTTTCCTACCCTAACAAATCGTACCTTTTCACGCACCCGATGTAACGCACACTAATAACCAAAGTCAAACTTAATCTTGATAATAAAAGAAGCATCCATTTTAAAATAAAAATAAAAGTTATATGAAATAACAAGAAATCTAAATTTAAAAGAAGAAAAAAAGAGAGAAAAAAATGCAAATAAAGAAAAATCTAAACTTATTTATAAATGGAACTGTCTGTGTGTGTCTGTGTCCGTTACCTATAGACTCCGAAATGGCTGAACCGATTTTCTTCAAAATTAACAGTTGTACTATAAGCGTCTGCGAGTGTTCTTAGCTAGGTTTTGTGTCGAGGAACCCCCGATAAATATCGAAAATCGATAATCGAAAAGATCGGGTTATAGAAGGCGTGGTCCGATTTTAATCAAATTTTATACACTCATAGACAAAGACATAAGAAACGATATTCAGAGGTTTCAAGGTTCCAGTTCTTACAATAGTGCAGAAAATCGATTATATATATATATATATATATACACACACACACACACAAAAGGCAAGATCTTTGTGTGTGTGTCTGTTTATCTGCCTGTATGTATTTTTTCAGCCCTTTTATTTTAGTTTTTGCTTCGGGTTTGGCTCTAAGTAGTTATACTTGTCGTTCTTAGTCTCAGCCATGACACCATTTACTCAGAGGACTTATTTAGCCTTCAAAATTCAGTTTACGACGAAAAAACCTTATTTGTTATCGATACTAGGAAATGAAAATTTGACTTACATCCATTCATTTTTTTTTTCAGGTTACGGTTTCGCTTTAACTGAAAACAACTATTGTTTTTAGTCTTTCGTGCCAACGTCCAAAGAGTTTGAGCTCCAAGACCATGGATTAGTTTTAAAGCTTTCATCACACCCGAGCAACACCGGGCTATACTGCTAGTATAGAATAAAATTAAAAACAAAATTTTTACAACAATATGAAGTTGTAGGGAATGCAAAGTCAACCATTTAGACTTTTTTTTATATATGGACCCCTCTTTCTCTTAATTTTTCTTGTGGACCACCATAGCCATTAGACCAGTGGTTCTCAACCCGGGTCCACATGGATTCTTCTGTTCGTTCTTGTTACTGACGGATGGGTGAGTAACCATTTTAAAAGTATATTTTTAATACACGTGACAGGTGTATTAATTCGCACACAATAACTTACGTTACCGTCCAACATACACCTAATCAGATAAGCGTTTCTACACTAACATACACTTTATCATCCAAAATATTCCGCGCAAATACATAAAAAAAATATCTATTGCTTTAATACACGTGACACATATCTGACCAATAAGAACTAACCTGAAATCAGAACAATCCAGTATACTATTTTTGTTGTTTCTTTTTTTCTTTTCATTTTCTTTCGTTCTCTGAAGAAGCTTTAGTAAAATTAAAACGTATTAGATTGAGATTCGTTTCCTATTTGTTCTTTTTTCTTTATTCTTTCACCTCGTCGGATTCTGATCTATACATATATAAAATAAAATAAATTTCGATGTTCAAATCAGTTGTATGGCCATTTCTACATGAAATCCCTCAGAGAAATTTCGGCAACTTCATTTATTTAAAAATAAACCGAGATATTTTACCAGTGGAAGTTAAAAAAAAAATATACATCACAGAAAAATTAAAGGGGTGGGATTAATAAGAAAGTAGACAGAAATCAATGTCTATTTTTAGATTTTTGGAAAAACTTACTTTTAAACCGAGTTAAGAGTTGTAAGTTAAAATTTAGCTTTGTCTGGCTCTAAGAAAATGAAAGGAAAGATACAGGAAGGGAAAGATAAAGGAAAGAAAAAAAAGAATTGAAAGAAGTGGGAAGTGGTGGTTGACAGGGAAGTAAGCCAAGAAAAAAGAAAAAGAAAGAAAGGAAAGAAAAAGATCGAGTCTTTGGGATTTACCTTCCTGCTTTTTCTTTTGGATTAAAGTTATATATATATATATATATATATATATATATATATATATATATATACACACACACACGAGTGAATACAGAACGAAGAAAGAATTTTTACAACGTCCAAAACATTAATTAAAAACAGTGCTCGATATATAATATATAGAGCTGTGATATTTATTATGAATTATATTTTAGAACATATACATAATTTTTTTATATATCCACTACAAATCGTACATTTGTTTCGACATTGAAACTTCAATGCCTCATCTTTCCACTCCTATCCACACCGCCTGATGAGACATTGAATGCCGAAACAAATGTACGATTTGTAGTGGCTATATAAAAAAATATGTACATGTTCTAAAATATAATATATATATATATATATATATATATATATATATATATATATGAACGATAGGTCATAGTGGATATATTATTGTGACCGCACTATTTTTTTAATATGAGAGACAGTGTAGTGATAGTATTATATTGCGTAGTATATGATGCGACGTAGTTTCGAGACGAAGATTCCTTTGGAGGGAAACAAAATACGCCCTGCGGCATCTTGTGGTTGCAAAGAGAAGGAAGAGATAAAGAGGATACGGGAGCTTCTTTTCATACTAATTTTATACAATGCTTATAAGCGGAGTTATAAGTCCTTTGGTATTCAAGATGGGATAATTCCACAGACATATCTCTTGTATAAATATGAAATTACAGTAAAAGAAAGCAAAACAATGCAAATTTAAATTATATCTATGAAGTAATTTTTTTAATTCGGAAAAAGAAAAAAACGTTGGTTTGATATTTCGAGTCATAAGTTACATTTCTCTACTCTGAAGCTAAAACGTAAGCGAACTAGATTTATTAATCAACAACAACAAAAAACAAAAACAAAAACGACGACTTAGCTTAAAATGAAAAAAATATTTAAAAAAAAAAGAGAGAAAAGCGGTTTTATGTTCTTACATTTTGAAACGTTTTTGAAACTTTTGGAGATCGTTTATCGTGTATTCACTTAATTTGTGCTCAGGAATTGGGGCATAATAAGCTCTTTAACTTTTTCAAAAAGATTCTTGGTAAGGAGGTAACGGTACCATAAGCCCGTTTAATTTAACACACGTGAACGATATCAGGGAGAAAATGAATGTCTTTTTAGCGAAATACGAACTGAAGAATAGCAAGTAATAACAAACAAAAATAACGTGTGTAGATTTTGCCTGTATCAACTTCAAGAAGACTCTCCGAAATTGTTGCTGCTGTCGATCACCCTATCATAATAAAAACCATTGTGTGTGTGTGTGTATATATATATATATACACACACACACACACACACACACACACACGCATATATATTACCCTTCTGCCACGCTCATGGAGAAACAATACGAAGCAGATTCAGCCCAGTTCATTCTGTTCATTATCAGTTATTTAACTTTACTACCACGTTAGGAAAGATTTTGTATTTAACATGCCTTATTTATTTATTTTTCTAATAATTATTGCGTCAAGTAGTGAAGAATATATAAACCCTTTCTATTATAATAAGGACCGATATATATATATATATATACACACACACTTTTTATTATAAAAGCTGATATATATATATATATATATATATATATATATATAAAATGATAATGATTCTCTCAAATATTTATCTGGCAGAGGTACACTCGTTATAAAATAAAAAGTAATTCAGGTGACTGATTATTACGCATAATGTTATCGTCTGATGTTAACAGTTTCAATAGTTGGTCAATTTTGTTGAGCGGACTTGAATGACCCCTATGAGTTATTTAATGCCGAAATCTAAACAATTTGAACACATTTTTATGGTTTCAACGAAATATATATTTGGACGCAGTTGTATACCTTCAACTACAGCTAAAATGTATTGCTGGTCGTTTTGCTTTAAAAATGTATTTTTCGTCATTTTTTTTTTTCTATTTATGAAAAATATTTTGCTAGTATTTTACTAAAAATATTGTTTGGGAGTTCACTAATTGCCCATAGCTGGGACCTTAACAGGTGCTGCTACCTCGGGTCAGTGTTAACCTGGGAACAACAGCAATTCAGATGTGGTTTCATGCTTCTCAAAACCTCCAATCTTCCGATCAGAAACCTTGCTGCTGGATATAGTCTATCGTAATACCGAGGATTGATTTTTCAATAGTGAATACATCACCTTCATTTTCTACTTTATCGTTTTCCAAGAAGACAAATACAAATTATACCTTCTAATTTGCTTTCAAGTTCACATGTGATTAAATTCTTTTTTATACAGCAAATATAATACCCGACTCTAAATCAGCGACTTTTGAATTAAAGCCCTAGTAATATAAAACAACGATTTTTATCTTTATAAATAAATAATAATACATAAATATCACAAGAAGAATGTTAAAAAACGGAATATTAATAATGACAGGCAGTCTATCACCGTATAATGAGGACTGTATACGACAGGTTTTGGATGAGTTGAAGTCATTATACGAACAGAACCAGAAAGATGTGTAAGTTGACATTGTTGTTGTTGTTATTATTATCATTATCATCATTATTATTATAAGCTAATAAATTCTACAGTGAAAGATAGAGAACATTCTTAATTCTCTATTTATAAATCATATCTGGTCGGGTGCTCTTGCTATCCACCTAGGGGGCCTTGACAAAATCCAACAGAGAATCTGTAATCTGCGCAGCTTGGATACAGTCACTTTCTCACCGGCACAATGTGGCTTTCCTGTGTCTCTTCTACAAATACTTTCATGGCTTCTGCTCAGATGAACTTAGCTCACTGGCACCCACCCACATGAATTTGCTCGAGTCACAAGATTAGCAACTAGGTCCCACCCATTTACTGTGAAACCAATAAATTGTAAATGCAAATTCTACTCTAGCTGCTTTTTCTCTCGCACTTCCCACCTGTGGAATTCTCTTCCATTTACTTGCTTCCCCGACAGCTACAATCTCCAAGAATTTAAATGTAAAGTCAATAGTCATCTCCTATCTCAAAAACTTGCATTCTCTCTCTCTTTTCATCCACTCCACTCTCATCAGTATTCTCATCCTTCTCCTACCCTCTTCCTGACACCCCCTGTAACCTGTCACTCTTTCTCATAACTTACCTTCTTTGTAAACCCTGGTCAACTGTGGCACTAAAATGCCCTGCTTGGGGCGACACGATTATAAAAGAAATGTAATTAAATATACTTGAAGTCAGTGCAGAGGATTCAAAAAGGTTTGGATGAACTTAATGATGATTACAGAGATATGGAAGCTTGGTAAACTCATTCTGATAAGAACTGGAGTAGATAGACTAAACGATCGCCCGGTTCACACTCCACCCTCCTCTACTGAACAGGCGAAGAGGCCCATCCCTTGTTCCCTGTTTAGGATGTGGTTTCCAGCTTTCTCTTTTCCAATCTTTTCACTCCTATGTAGCCCCCTGCACATCAGTGGCTTTACCGCCTTGCTCGGGGTGATATAATTAAAAACAAAACAAAAAAAATAACATAAGATAATCTTGAAGAATCAGTCAGTCAGTTAAGTGCCTTACGTGATACACGCTTTGAGCGATCATGTCTCTTTCGAGACATGACTGATTGGGCAGAAGATTATCCCGCAGTAGGTTGCCATTGATTTCTGCGGTAGACTGTTTGCCAGCCAAGGCTATAGAACCCAATCTGTTCTGTTATTTAACCTTTAACTGGATTAATACCTTTCCCAAGGGTATTTCAATGCAACGTAAATGAATGAAACGAATTCAATTGGAATCGAGCCGATATCTACTGCACCCTAACACACATCCATTGTCTATTAAGTACTCAATAGTAATTTTACTAGCATTTAACCATTAAAGCCATTAAACATTAAACCATTAAATAAGCCATTAAACATTAAATTAAAAACTAGTGTCATGCTTTTAAATAGTCTCATCGGAGCTAAAATTTCATATGAATTTCATTATCATTTGAATGGCATCAGACTTGTTCCGAAATATCTAAGCTGTCATCCGAATACAACTGCTTTCTCAAATCAATTTCCTCAAGCCACAAGATTAGCAACTTTTACTGTGAAATCGATAAATTGTAAACGCAAATTCTACTCCACCAGCTTCTTTTCTCGCACTTCCCGCCTGTGAAATTCCCTTCTGCATACTTACTTTTCCGACGGTTACAATCATCAAGAATTCAAATGTAAAGTCAGTAGTCAGCTCCTGTCTCACTAACTTACATCCTCTCTCTCATGCTATTTTCTCCGTCCAACCCACTCATCAGTATTCTCTTCCTTCTCATAACCCCCTGCACAAAACTAACTTTGAGCGAATTAAGCCTGTAGACATGGCCGGTACGTACAACCACTGACGGAGTGTTAAGCCTGATTGGGGCTTGGGTAACGTTCCGGGAGCCTCGCTATGTTATCAAAAATTGAACTTGTCTAACTACATTATTCTACGTTACAAACTAAACTAAGCACAACTATTACAGGATGAAACATTTTCGGATTTTTTTTTATGTTAAAATTGCCGAAAAACATTGTTGATTTATTTAAGATGGAATGATCTATTTTGACATGTCATTAATTTGTATTTAGATATATTGTATTTATTTTATATATTTTCTAGTTGAATTGTTCGCTTACATTGCATATGATCCATTATAGTACATAATTAGGTTACAATAAAATTTGTAATTTATATGAATACGACCTTAAAAAAATTGAGATGTAGTAGGAGTAGAAGCTCTCGTATCATCGCTTCAGGGATGGGGACACGAGACTCTTGCACTGGCTGTGTGTGTGGCGAGGTCCATATTCCTTCGAATCGTTTGGATTGGCGCTACTGAACCACAAATAAAGAGTTGGGCCAAGTAACAGAAACCAAATTACTTCAGAACTTTTAACAGCATCAAGAACTAAAATGGATACCACATCTAACGAGAAAATAATGGTATAATCAGAATGTTAATAGTTCACATTACTTAAAACAAAATGTTAGGAAGAAAACCTCCATAAATACTGGAAAGAGCGATAATAGTGAAATTGAGAAACCTATGTGCGTTGTGGTGCAGTGGATATCGACTCGGAACGACAAATCGGGGAGCCGAGATCGAATTCTTGGGAAAGGTATTAATCTGTCTCTTCCCTTCAGTTATGGGTTAAATAACAGGACAGATTACGTTTTACATCCTTGGTTGGCAACCAGTCTACCGCAGAAAGCAATGGCAACCTACTGCAGGATAATCTTCTGTCCAGTCAGTTATGTCTCTTTCGAGACATGATCGCTAATAGGTATGGGTTAAATAACAGGACAGATTACGTTTTACATCCTTGGTCGGCAACCAGTCTACCGCAGAAAGCAATGGCAACCTACTGCAGGATAATCTTCTGTCCAGTCAGTTATGTCTCTTTCGAGACATGATCGCCTAAGCGTGTATCACGTATAACATTTAACTGACTGAATTTCGTGAAAAATTGTTTTAAGAGAAAATTGATTTTTTTAATAACTTTCAACAAAAAGTAGCGCTGGCTGCTAGATCAATGGCTGACTAAAGCTTCCATTCAAGAAGACTTGAGTTAAAATATTTTTCTAACCAAAATAAAAATTCGACAAGAGAAAAAAACGGACACAGACTAACTTGACTAGACATAAAAAGATAAGATGAATATATAAATGGCATCAGTTAAAAACCAAAAATAAAACAAGCTTAAAGTAATAAAAAATACATTAAACGACGTAAGTCTTTCTGTCCTCTTTCTTTGTAGTTGGCAATTCTCCCTCCCGAGAATGCAATAGTAAATAAAAACGAAACTAGAATAAGATGCTAAATTCTTTGATTAAAGTAACGACAATCCACGGACACTGGAAGAAAATACGATAATGTTTTTTCAGTAACATCAAAATCGGTGATTTTTCTTTGAAGATTTCTTTGAAGATTTTTTAAAATTATAGGTGTATATGCGTTTACCTAGATACTGATATCTGCGCGGCTGTGCAATGGGCAGACGTGTGTGAGTGTGTATCACGCTATATGTGTGTGTTCAAAATATACACCATGGCACAATTAAAATCTTACCGTTTAAAAGGATAAGATAAAAGGGGGCTCCTTAAGAGAAAATGAATTAATGTTTGGAGCAAAATCCACGTCTACGAACTAAGAAAAGAGTCAGAAGAAAAGGGTGAGAAAATCGGGCAGAAACGAGAAGAGAAATAGATCAAGAAAAAAGGAAAAATATTCCATAAGAGCAGGTGGATATGTATACATTACCGGCCATAATTATTAGGCAACCCCAGTTTTTTTAAAAGAAATTTATTGGAAGTCCGTGGTACAGTTGGGATGACGTTTGCTAAATAACGTAACTGCCTGGGTTTCGATTCCTGGTAGTGGATGTGCACTGCTGATGAGTCCCAAATATAGGACGAAACGGCCGTCCAGTGCTTTCTGCATTCTGTTGAGGTCGAATAGAACTCGATGAATTACTTAATTATTTCAAAATCCTCCGACTATTTTTATATATATATATATATATATATATATATATATATAGTCATCAGCAGACAGATCTGTTTCGCTGTATCACAGTTCATCAGTACGGTTAGACTCCGATTGTTTTTTAACCCAGGATTGAAACCCGACCGAAGTGGCGTCAGTCGGCGGTTCTACCTCTGGGCTATGGACGCACGGTATAAGAAGGCAGACTTTTTAGCATGTATAGTATCATTATACACGCCCAATATATATATATATATATATATATATATATATATATATATATATATATATATAAACCGAGAAGAAAAAAGTGAATGCTTGAAAAAGAGCCAGAATGTGATAGAGAAATTGTTAAAACAGAACGATAAAGGGAGATAAATCAAGAGAAAAAAAATAAAAAAAATAAAATAGGCAAACAAACAAACGTGATAAAATGCCAACTTTGATTCGTTTTTTTATTAATCAATTTACCTTAGGCAAAGCGATAACAGCTCTCAGATACAATGGCCTCATTATGAAGTTTTGTTGCTCTTATATAAATATACCGAGCAAGCTACATATTTTTAATATATGTCTCAGTTTTGGGTAAATGTTAAACGATTCAAAACCTTTGGGAAGCCTTAATTTAAATATTTATATTCAAAAGCGACTGAAGACATTTAAATAAATTTGTTTTATATTCAAATATGTTGTTAAATTGTAAACATGATTGTAAGAGTTAATAAAGCAGGGATAAAATAGATCTCATCATTTTCTTAAGTACGAAAAAGTGTTGAAAAGTTATCGTCCTGAATCACTCCCTGGTACCAAACCAAATGACGAACATCATAATTTCGGTGAGGGGAAGGGTTTCTTAGGTTGATAATTTTTTTCGTATAACTCGTACCACATAAGTTACACATACTGTATAACTAGCATTTACTTTAAGACGTACACTCATGTTCAAATTTAATTCCAATAATTATTTGGTTGTGATGCAGATAACAAAAATCGTTGATTCAGTCTTACACGATCTTTGTTGACCTCATAAGTCTAATTTGACCTTCTCCGACTATTTGAGAGGTTAAACACATTTCTGTATTTCAGAGCAAACCTAACATCTCACTTCATATTTTAGAAATTGAATGGTACCTATATAAGAAACATTGGAAATTGAATCTTCATTTGGTTATAAATGATCTCTGGTGACCTCGAATGATCTCCGGAGTTAACCACTTGCTTAATTGTGAGTTTTCATGCAAGAAATTAGGTCAGTGGAACTTGCTGTTTTGAACAGATACAAAAGCAGACGCCTTGAATATTAATATCTTAGTGTCTATGTGTGTATTTTTTACTCAGTACAAGAAAAGACATCTTTCACACAAATCCTGCCAACTACAGACTTGGTGTCACGTGATCACTAACGAGAATCATCACGCACTGGAGTGAAGATTTATTCGGCACAAATCAGTGAGGCTTTCCTAGAAAATAAAAAGAAAGATATTTGGGGAATTCGTGATGGGGTCTAGAGGAACAATAGAAAAGCTGCTTGAGATTGGCGGGGATTTGCCGTCAATCGGCAGTTAGCGGTAACCCCTAAATAATGGGTGGGAACGTTGATATAATGTATTATATAATAATAAAAATAATAATTATAGATCACATATGATGACTGAAAGCTAAAACTTGTTAGCAGTCACGAGAAAAATAAAAACAAAAAGCACTTTACCGCATCTATAAAGAAAAAGACTTAAACGAACAGTCAGTCAGTTAAGTGCCGTACGTGATACACGCTTTGGACGATCATGTCTCGAAAGAGACGTAACTGACTGGACAGAAGATTTTTCCGCAAAGGATTGCCATTACTTTCTGCGGTAGACTAGTTGCCAGCCAAGGCTATACAACTTATGGGGAAACATACCTATTCCTCAGATAATGAACTCTCCTTCCTATATTAATAAGAGTTAACAGGAAGTTCTTGGAAAGTTCATAAGAGTTCTTTAAATTTCGATTAGAGTTCAGTAGAATGATTAGTCAGTTGATATTAGTCGGTAGTTAACCGAATACTAAGGAGTCAGCTTTCAGTGAAAGATTACCAAGTTTCTAATATTTTGGGTACGTTAAGTCGATTAGCAACCGACATTAGCCCGATTATAATCTTCAGTGCGAAAACTAATCCACAACAACAATCCACAACTGGAGGGAAAATCGACGTATTAATACTAAGAGATTTTGTGCGTAAGTGAATGCAACGAATTCAAGTGGAATTCGAACTCAGCTCTCCGATTTCTCATTCTGAGCCGATATTCACTGCACCACAACACAACGCTTTACAACAGACCCTGTTTGCAAGAGATAATTAAAAGTGTTTTGATCTGCTCATCTACTTAGTAGAGGATTATCAATATAAAGAAAATATAAACCCTCGACATGTCGTGTATCACGTAACATCGCAATATGCGTAAACAGAATAAATACATTTCGAACGTTACCTTAACCTAAGTTTCTTGGTTAAGGCTTAGCTTATAAAGAGACTGAACTAGAAAAGAAGAGTAGTAGATGCAATAAAGGAATAAAAAAGAAAGAACGAAGTGAAAATGGAAGGAAAAGGAAAAAACAAAAACAAATAAGAATTATAGAGACACCCACTATATGGTGTATGTGTGAGAGAAAGTAGCAGTAGTAGTTTGCTACATACAATACTCAGGAGTAACAATATTTATTCATGTAAAAATACACGAATTGTGGCACAAGGCCGAAAAAGGGAAGGGGTAGAGGGTGGTCTTCAGTTAACTATCCTATACCTAGCTAAACACTATCACGACCCATTCACTCATTACAATTTGCTCAATCACCAAAAGAACCCATCTATCACCTCTCAATCCTTCATACACCACAATACCAGAGGCACCTAAAAAAGTAGGGAAATAACCCATGACAATACTCAGGAGTCACACAAAGTAACAGAGTTAATGAATGATGTTTTAAGGGCATACAGGGAGGAGACAATAGGTGCATATCATCAAGGTAAGGTAACAGTTGATCTTAGAACTGAAGCGGTTAAGATTTTAGTGATTGGGAAAGCATTGTCTTCGAAATTAGTTCTGTATGAAAGGCATCACGTGTCAAAATATGGAATAAAAGGAAGAAAGCTGAAAGAGAAGACTACCAGAAAAGTATGAGATGTACGTTGTGATGTAATGGATATTGGCTCGGAATGAGAAATCAGAGAGTCGAGTTCGAATCCCAGTCGAATTCGTTAAATTCACTTGCGCACGAAATGCCCTTGGGAAAAGTATCAATCCATCTCTTCTCCCTCTGGCTATATGTTGGATAACAGGACAGATTGATTTCTATAGCCTTGGTCGGCAACCGGTCTACCGCAGAAAGTAATGGCAACTTATTGCTGGAAAATCTTCTGCTTAGTCATGTCTTTTTCAAGACATGATCGCTCAAACGTGTATCACGTATAGCAATTATCTGACTGAAGATAAGAGTAGATAATTTTCATATAAGCAAGCAAAACGAAGCCTCTTAACCACAACCTAATACAAAACGATAACAATGATCAGTAACGATGATATGGCAAGAATAATGTCAAGACTCAGTTCTATATATAATGCGTTTACGTGTTGTTAATATTAAGCAATTATCGCTTTGAATATTTGCAGGAAAAATACGTTGCTTTCTGAGTACCATGGGTTAATTAATGACCTAAGTCGCTTTTTTATTAGGTTGTATTATACATTCCCGTTTCTTTTTAATCAATTCTAATCATGAATGTACCATCCTAACTACTGACTGTGTTTTTACTCTTATTAACCTTTTGCAGGTTATTTAAAGCCAGAAAAATATTGTTTATATTATGCGAATATTTTTGAGATAATGATTTTTAATAATACAAGTCTTACTGACCCATAGCGGTTTTTGGGTGTATGGGTGTGAAAAAGTGACTTCATACTTTTCCCAAGAGTATTTGTGCCTAACTGAATATAACGAACCCAATTGGAATAAGAAATTAGCTTTCTGATTTTTATTTCAGAGCCGTTATACAAAACCTGCACATAAATGTAGGGTCAATAGACACCTCCTATCACACTAACTCGCAACTATTCTCACAACACTCATCTACCCAACCCTCATTCTCGGTATCCTCACCCGCCTATCACCCACCCTCTGTTATTTCCTATGTTTAACCAGCCTTTCTCCACTCTACGTAGCCCCCTGCACAGTAGTGGCAGTGACATGCCTTGCTCGGGGTGAAACGCTTATAAAAAAAAATAAAAAAATAAAAATTCAAGCTTAAAGCATCTAATATTTCCAAACAGTTATTCATCGAGGTACTGACCAGGTTGGACGTTACTTAACTTCACTGATCGTACGAGAACCAATGTTTCAACGTTCAACCTGATAACCAATCATACATAACAGTTAAGCATAATTCGGAATAACATAACATTCCTTAATTATTGCATAGCATAGAAGTGAACACAGTAGATTAAAAAAAAATTAACTCCCTCAGGGAGGGATTAATATTGTATTTACGTCACAGTGATTTTTAATCATTTCACCTCAAGCAAGGTAATGAAACCACAAAGATGCAATGGCTTACAGTGTGAAAAAAAATCCGAGAAAAAATATTAATAAAAAAATTAATTAAAGAAATTAAAGAAACAAAAGATGACAATTGACATTACATTTAAATTTTCGTAGATTGGAAAGTAAGAAACCGGAAAAGAGTTCCATAATTGAGATGTATGAATGAAGAAAATCTCAGAATAGATGTTACGGTTACATCTGGCAATTTCAACAGTAAAATGATGAGTACTAGAATGGATTGCACCCATTCTAGTACTGACATACTTTATACACGCTCGAAAGAGACATGACTGACAGGTAGAAGATTTTCCTGCAGTAGGTTGCCATTACTTTCTACGGTAGACTGATTGTCAATCAAGGCTGTCCTATTTAATTCATAGCTGGAGGCAGAAGTGACGGATTAATACCTTTTCCATGGATATCTGCGCGTAAATGGAACTGAAATTCGAACTGCTTTCAGATTTTTCGTTCCGAGCCGATATCCATTGCACCACAACGCACATTCGTCTAGATACCAAAGAAGAAAGCTGACCAGAACAGTTACTGATATATTGATAGAAAAAGCACATAGAAGCTACATGACAGTCGCAGGAAAATAACTAAAGCCGTGATATCAGATTAAGGACCAGTAACAGCGTAAATTGTTCTTTCTATTTTATCTAGAATCTTGAAATATATGGCTACAATATTCAATACATGAACGAATAGCAGACCTTATAAATACGTAAGATAGATTCTGATCAGAAAAAATTAGATGCAATATCAATTGTTTTCCTAATTCTTGTTCCTTTATTGTCCGCTTTCCTGATTGCTTTCATTTTCTCACACTCAGTGTCTTAGTGAGTTTATTACCTTGCTTGGATTAAAAAGATAAATAAAAGCTAGCAAGTTCTTCTATTTGGCAAAGGCACACAGTAAAAACCAGAAAATGGGTTCCACAGTAATTAATTCGAGCCTCACTGCGTACTTAACAGCTGGAACTATGCGTCAAAACAAAATGAAACTTAAATATTCTGCATATAGTCTATTTTTCTCTCTCTTGTTTTAAGATATGTGGCATCGCACGTTTGAAGCAAAGAATCAAAATATAAAGGTAGCAGCCTCGATCGAAAGCTCAAACTACGACAAATTGGACACTGTATTAGCAAATGCTTTTCTAAAATAAAGAACGATATTGTTTTTTCGACGAGGAGATAAAGATCTGCAGTAATTAATGAAAATTGCTTTTAAAATAGATTTGTCCACACTTTTACTATATTTGAAATCATAATATATCAAACCTTATTTTGAGTGAACTTGCGTTTAAATTGTCATATGTGTTATGCACATTTCTTCATAACAATGTTTGATATTCAAAAATGATAGACAAAAGGTAGACTAAAATGTAAAGAGGCTGAAAATTTTTGATTTCGAATAAAATGCAGGAGAAATAAACAAGCATTAAAGTTCCATGTGTGATATACGCCTAAACGTTCGTGTCTCATTCAATTCATGATTGAACAAGCAGAAAATTTGCCTGCAATAGACTGATATCAAGCCAAGGCTATAGAACCCATATTGCTATTCAACCCATATCTTGGGAGGAAAGAGATGAATTCATACGTTTCACGAGGGTATTTGAGAGTAAGCGAATCCAACGAACCCGACTTGAATTCGAACTCAGCTATCCGATTCCGCATTCCTAGCCGCTATCCATTACACCACCTGCACATTCTAAACTCATTATTCATAAAAATCAAAATCACCCAGTATCTAAAAATCTGGACAAAAATTGAAATCATAATTTTGCATAATTTTCTTATTTTTTAATTTCTCAGCATCAAGAGACTCAAGCATTTGATACTAACTCGAATAAAAGGAAAATGTCGTTTTAAGCGTGTTATCTTAGAAATATTTTTAAATTCTTTCTTGGTTGGGCCGAGAGGTTTTCAGCACACTTTAGTGCTAAGCGCGTGCAATATTAACGGATTCGAGAAAATAGACATTTACGAACTACTGAATCGTAAATTAGAGATTTGAAAAGTGAACACAAAAGAAAGAAAGAAAGAAACAAACAAACAACAAAAGAAAGTTGAAGAGAAGGAAGAGAACAGATTAATTTGGTCGAATGGCACTTTTAGTTAAGGCGTTGTTTTGCACGTCTTAAGCTACTTAGGAGTGGCTGTCGAAGCTGCAGATGTCGCGGTGGTTTCTGTAATAGAACACAATAACTTTATATTCCTGTTCGCCTTGTATTTACTTAACCAATGTCAACACGCATATGAGCACCTGGACTAAAAACACGCATCAACTTTCACTCCACTAACCCACTCCTGATTTCCCCGTCTCTCTCTTAAACATACACACACTCTTACCCACTAACACAAATTATATACTATGTAGGTTTCAGCGCCTGAGGATACCGAATGCAGTTCAAATCAAGGTGTACACATTCTTTCGAATACTTTAACATATACTTACAATAAAACGTGCACACTCGTTCGTCGTATGCCTATATGCTTTGCATATCTTTATCTTCACACAGATGTGAACAATACACAAGAGGCTAAGTACATTGATTCTTATAAACACTGGATATAATTAGATTCGAAAGCAATGTACACGCATCTATAGATTCACGCGCACATATGTCAAAGCGAAGATTTAATTAGGAGCCGGCAGCAAACATCGTCCCTAAATAATCTTATAGCTGAATGCTTACTAACAATACTTGCATTTCAACTTAGAACACTTTGAATAACAATCATGTCATTGAATAACGTCGAGGAGGGGTCATTTAGTGTAGATATAAGGCTCAGCATTAAATTTTGATTCACTCAACAATTTTTTTAAAGTGAAATAACATTATTAACCGCAACATTTTGGAGAGCGTATCCCCATGGTGTAATGATTAGCTTGCAGTTCTGATCTTTAATTACGAGTGAGTAGCGAATTCAATCCGCAATGGATACCCCATGCTGTTGACCTTGTGCCAGATCTGAAGTACGCTTAGAAATGCACCACATACGAAAAGGTCAAAAACTTATCTCTCCGATTTTAAGTTTCGTAAATACACTACACGTCAGGGTCAGATAAATCTTTTGTAATATTTATTTATTAACTACTACTACTACTTTTATTTGCCATGTCCCTTCAGGACGTAGGCGACTATGACTCTCTGCATCCTCCTATTCCTTGTAGCTCTAAACACCTTTTCTCGTCGTATTTCTTCTAAACGCTGCTCTGCACTCTACTTGCTGAAGCTTATCAAGTATGTCATGCGACGCCTTACCGTTTGTTTTCCTCTATCCGTCCTGTGAGCATCAGATTCTCTAAGCCCTCCTTCCTCATCACGTGTCCCAGAAGCTTCAGCTGTCTTTTCTTGATGTTAAGTTTCCTTTTCGTTTCCATCCTCTTCAAAACCTCATCGTTGCTCACATGTTATCTGATGAGATTGTTCAGCATTCGCTGTCATATAGAAGGACAGACATCACATAAGTCTGATGTTTGTTTGTTTGTTCCTGTTTAACGGTCTATCAACATCTAAAGGGTCATTTAAGGCCGGAATCGTATTTTTATTTTAAATGACAGTTACTTCCTGGAAACAGGCTTATTCGGAACACAGCACGCTATTTTACCCATAGCTAGGAGGAAATGTTATAGTTTATATGTCTATGTTAAAGCTATATAATAAAGTTAAATTTTATTAAATAGGTCAATTTTCCGAAGGAAGGCTAGTATTTTGTCAATGTTGATGTTTTCAAATAAAGATTTTAAGTTCTGTACTTTATAAAACTGTTGAATTTTTACCAGGTCTGTACAATTAATTACTATATGCCTTATGCTATTATTCATCTGGCATTTAGAGCTTTTGGGCGGATCTACTCCTCTTAACAGCCAGGAGTGGGTAAAAAGGTGTGTCCTATCCTAATTCTAGACAGTATTACCTCTTCTTTCTGGATTTCCTTAATGCACATATAAGTCTGACTGAACACTTTGTTTACGAAAGTCTGAGATATATATTATTTGAACATTATTCTGAATAGATACCGTTTTTAATTAAACCCTTTAATATATATATATATATATATATATATATATATATATATATATATATACACACACTATTCACTTAAAATATAAATATATACACTATTCAATTAAAAAAAGTATGTACTCGAATACAAGTATCTAATAAAAATCATGTTCAAATAAATAAAGTAAAATATGTCGGTTGTTAATCCATTTCATAAATCTCCGGAACTTTCCGTGTATGTATACACTACCGGCCATAATTATTAGGCCACCCAATTTTTAAAAAAATAAATTGGGTCTCTCACACCATTTTTAGTATTTATTGCCAAGTGGATAATTCTAAATGAAAATAGAATGGTTCTTTTGTTAATACGGCACAATGATATATGCATCAAATGAACTGTTCTGGTGTCCAGTTTTTGTGCTCTCTTCCCCATGCTAGTCTCTTATTAGCTGACCGAAGCAAAGACTTCCTGGCTGTTTTGTAATTTTGCAAAGTAATAATAACAAAAGAACCCTTCTATTTTCGTTATCCACTTGGCAATAAATACTAAAAATGGTATGACATACATCAATTTTTTTATAAGCGTCTTTTTTGTTTCCATTTTCTCTAAAATTTGCTCACATGTTTGGTCCTTGACATTCTAAGCATTCTTTTGTAGAATCACATTTCTGCTGCCTTGAGTCTCTTATTAATCGTTGAGGAAGTTTGTCCAGCATTCACTGCCATTTAAGAGGACCGATATTACCTAACATTTCATCACGTTACTTTGTTTCTAACGAATTTTTCCTGTTTCTTAATTCTTTGCTGAACTTTTAGAAAACATCTTTCACTATTCCAATGCCCTTCTAGGTTTTAGTGTAACATTTCCATCATCCTCCGTTAAAACACTTTCTAGGTATTTATGCTTTCGTACTTGCTTAATTGTGGCGTTACCAATTTTTAGTTCGCATCTTGGGTTGTTTCTTTTGCTGACATCCAAACATTCTTGTCTTATTAAAATTAAGGTTCAGTTGTCAATTTTCTTTACTACTTTTTGTACAATTTCATGTATTTTTTTTTAGTCTGTTATCAAAACTATGGCATCTCCAAATGCTAATACTGTAGCCAAATTTGACAAACTATTTCTAGGTGTAATTTTTTTACCTTATAACATGTTTTGTGATCATTTTGGTGATATTAAAATGCACATAAATGTATAAAATAAACGAATTTTATCAAGAAAGTTAACTCTTGGTGTTTAGGGGAGAGAATGCAGTACTTTTAGAAAGTGCCGGTAAATCATGCTATAGGCAGACTCAAACCTTGTGAATGAAATCAGGTAGACGGAAATGTACGATGTCGGTCAATGGTTTTGCTCGCACGAGGTCACAAGTCATCATTACCGACAGTTTGAACATACTGGCATTGTTGAAGCTGTTTATCACATCAGATAATGTGTGGTCTCTGAGAAACAGTAAGTACGGACCGACCAGCATTGTTGCAATATAAATTAGTGGTGGACTATGTGGGTGTTGAATAAACACAAATATGCCCGAGCAGGCGTTCGCAACAGGGGTTGGCTAGCGGCTTTACTAGACGGGTGCGCTCGGAAATGAGTAGCCGGCCATTGCATCTAAACACATGCTTTAACTGTGTTATTGTGCTCCCTGTAGATCTTGTATTTTCTGTGGAAATAATATTTTTTTGTTCTCTCCAGAAAAGTTACGTTGCGGAACAAACTCCCGAAAGGATGTTTGCTTGTTTGTTTGTTTCGAGGTTTAACGACCTATCAATCCTTAGGGGAATCATTTTAAGGTCATAACAAATGGTATGGTTATTTTATTTTTACAACATTTTTTTCTTTTCGATTATCAAGATTCATTGGGATTTGTTTTTAAGAGCAGGGTCCCCAAGTCCTACCCTTGTTATTTAACCCACAACTGGAGGGAATGGACGGATTAATACCTTTCCCAAGTGCTTAGGTGAATGCAGGGTATTCAACTGGGATTCGAACTCGGCTTACCGATTTCTCTTTCCGATCCGATATCCACTACATCACAACGCACATCCGTCACTATACGCTTAGAGCACCTCGTATTTCCAAGCGGCCACCCATCTAAGTACTGACCAGGTTCAACGTTACTTAACTTCGGTGATCGAGCGAGAACCGGTGTATTCAACGTGATAGGCCGTAAGCTCGGAAAGGATGTTTCCCCAATCACTAAAACCTTAAACTTTTCAAGGTCAGACGTTATCTATTTTACATATTCTCATAATATGCACCTATTGCTCCCTCCTAATGACAGCTCATATAAGAGAAAATTATTTTTATGGGTTAAAATAGCAAAATCATCGGCAAATAAGATTTCTTATGTTTATGAATATTTGTAGTTAATATTCAAAAATTAATTTCTCATATGATGAATGCTTAAGTTGTGTATAAAGTAAAAGATTTTCAACAAAGGCGTCTGACAAAATACGCCACAAAGAATTGATGGACATGCTCGGCAGCCTTGACATATTTGGGAAAGACTTGAGAGTAATCAAGAATCTTTACTGGCAGCAAACCGCTTGCATACGGACAGGTAATGATTTCAGCAGATATACAAAGATAGAAAGGGGCGTAAGACAGGGTTGTGTCTTTTCACCGGATCTGTTCAACTTGTACAGCGAGAATATTTTGAGGACCCTAGAAGTTATGCTTGGATTTGTCATTGGAGGCCACAATTTAAACAACCTAAGGTACACAGATGACACAGTGCCGATAGCAGACACAGAAAGGAAACTACAAAACCTCCTACAGAAGGTAGCTGAAGAAAATAACAAGAAAGGACTAGAAATAAACTGCAAGAAAACCGAATGCATGGTCATCAGTAAAAAGGGAAACCCAAAATGCCAAATACAGATCGAGGATACTAAAATCAAGCAGGTACAAAAATTTAAATACCTGGGAAGCGTTATAACAGAAGACGGAAAGTGCGACACAGAAGGCGAATTGGCATGGCGAAGGAAGCATTCCAGAAGTTGAGTAAGGTATTAAGAAACAGGTACTTGAGTAAGGTATTAAGAAACAGGTACTTGAGCAAAGGTATTAAGAAACAGGTACTTGAGCAAGGTATTAAGAAACAGGTACTTGAGCAAGGTATTAAGAAACAGGTACTTGAGCAAGGTATTAAGAAACAGGTACTTGAGCAAGGTATTAAGAAACAGGTACTTGAGCAAGGTATTAAGAAACAGGTACTTGAGCAAGGTATTAAGAAACAGGTACTTGAGCAAGGTATTAAGAAACAGGTACTTGAGCAAGGTATTAAGAAACAGGTACTTGAGCAAGGTATTAAGAAACAGGTACTTGAGCAAGGTATTAAGAAACAGGTACTTGAGCAAGGTATTAAGAAACAGGTACTTGAGCAAGGTATTAAACAGGTACTTGAGCAAGGTATTAAGAAACAGGTACTTGAGCAAGGTATTAAAGAGAAACAGGTACTTGAGCAAGGTATTAAGAAACAGGTACTTGAGCAAGGTATTAAGAAACAGGTACTTGAGCAAGGTATTAAGAAACAGGTACTTGAGCAAGGTATTAAGAAACAGGTACTTGAGCAAGGTATTAAGAAACAGGTACTTGAGCAAGGTATTAAGAAACAGGTACTTGAGCAAGGTATTAAGAAACAGGTACTTGAGCAAGGTATTAAGAAACAGGTACTTGAGCAAGGTATTAAGAAACAGGTACTTGAGCAAGGTATTAAGAAACAGGTACTTGAGCAAGGTATTAAGAAACAGGTACTTGAGCAAGGTATTAAGAAACAGGTACTTGAGCAAGGTATTAAGAAACAGGTACTTGAGCAAGGTATTAAGAAACAGGTACTTGAGCAAGGTATTAAGAAACAGGTACTTGAGCAAGGTATTAAGAAACAGGTACTTGAGCAAGGTATTAAGAAACAGGTACTTGAGCAAGGTATTAAGAAACAGGTACTTGAGCAAGGTATTAAGAAACAGGTACTTGAGCAAGGTATTAAGAAACAGGTACTTGAGCAAGGTAAGAAACAGGTACTTGAGCAAGGTATTAAGAAACAGGTACTTGAGCAAGGTATTAAACAGGTACTTGAGCAAGGTATTAAGAAACAGGTACTTGAGCAAGGTATTAAGAAACAGGTACTTGAGCAAGGTATTAAGAAACAGGTACTTGAGCAAGGTATTAAGAAACAGGTACTTGAGCAAGGTATTAAGAAACAGGTACTTGAGCAAGGTATTAAGAAACAGGTACTTGAGCAAGGTATTAAGAAACAGGTACTTGAGCAAGGTATTAAGAAACAGGTACTTGAGCAAGGTATTAAGAAACGAGTACTTGAGCAAGGTATTAAGAAACAGGTACTTGAGCAAGGTATTAAGAAACAGGTACTTGAGCAAGGTATTAAGAAACAGGTACTTGAGCAAGGTATTAAGAAACAGGTACTTGAGCAAGGTATTAAGAAACAGGTACTTGAGCAAGGTATTAAGAAACAGGTACTTGAGCAAGGTATTAAGAAACAGGTACTTGAGCAAGGTATTAAGAAACAGGTACTTGAGCAAGGTATTAAGAAACAGGTACTTGAGCAAGGTATTAAACAGGTACTTGAGCAAGGTATTAAGAAACAGGTACTTGAGCAAGGTATTAAGAAACAGGTACTTGTGTAAGGTATTAAGAAACAGGTACTTGAGTAAGGTATTAAGAAACAGGTACTTGAGTAAGGTATTAAGAAACAGGTACTTGAGTAAGGTATTAAGAAACAGGTACTTGAGTAAGGTATTAAGAAACAGGTACTTGAGTAAGGTATTAAGAAACAGGTACTTGAGTAAGGTATTAAGAAACAGGTACTTGAGTAAGGTATTAAGAAACAGGTACTTGAGTAAGGTATTAAGAAACAGGTACTTGAGTAAGGTATTAAGAAACAGGTACTTGAGTAAGGTATTAAGAAACAGGTACTTGAGTAAGGTATTAAGAAACAGGTACTTGAGTAAGGTATTAAGAAACAGGTACTTGAGTAAGGTATTAAGAAACAGGTACTTGAGTAAGGTATTAAGAAACAGGTACTTGAGTAAGGTATTAAGAAACAGGTACTTGAGTAAGGTATTAAGAAACAGGTACTTGAGTAAGGTATTAAGAAACAGGTACTTGAGTAAGGTATTAAGAAACAGGTAGACAGAACAATTTCGCTAGAAACTAGGAAGAGAGTACTGGATTGCTACGTGATGTCCATCCTTCAATATGGCAGTGAATGCTGGACAATACCATCAAAGATGAAGGAAAAACTTGAAACAACTGAAATGTGGTTCTACAGAAGGATTCTGCAAATATCATGGATTGAGCATGTGAGCAATGATGACGTCTTAGAAATGATGGAAACAAAAAAGAAAATTAATACTGAGCATCAGAAAGAGACAGCTGAAGTTCCTGAGAAATGCAATGAGGAAGGAGGGCTTGGAGAACCTTATACTAACAGGCCAGATAGAGGGAAAAAGAAACAGGGGAAATCAACGGATAAAATATTTGAAGGACCTAACCAGGTGGATGACGGAATGAGAGTTGCATGGTGTAACTGGAGAAGGCGTGCTCAGAGCCACCAGGGGTAGGGAAACGTGGAAAGCCATGATTGCCTACGCCCTGAAGGAACAGGGCACATAGAAGAAGAAGTAGCATTCCAAAGAAATTTGAATTCTTACGAAATTTTGATTACTAATACATTTTACGCTGCTATTGATTGTACACCCAACGCGTTTTAGCCAGTAGTAAATAGTGAGGGGGTCTACGCTGGAGACTAAAGTCTTCTCAATAATCCGGCACTGTTCTTAGGATTCTATTTGTGTTCAATAATACCATGTTTTCTACTCTTCAGAACATTTTCGGGGTGTATATATATATATATATATATATATATATATATATATATATATATATATAAAATGATGCCAAATCCGCAATCGGAGAGGATAATCGAGAAAGATCTATTTTATAAAAAACTAGCAGTATAGCCCGGCGTTGCTCGGATGTAATGGAAGCTTTAAACCTAATCCATGATTAGGGAGCTCAGACTCTTTAGACGTTAGCACGAAAGACTAAAAAGCAATAGTTGTTTCCAGTTAAAGCGAAACCATAGACTGAAAGAAAAATGAATGGATGTAAGTCAAATTTTGATTTCTTGGTATCGATATCAAATGAGTTTTTTTCGTCGTAAACTGAATTTTGAAGGCTAAATAAGTCCTCTGAGGAAATGGTATCATGGCTGAGACTAAAAACTACAATTAGACCTACTTAGAGCCAAACCCGAAGCAAAAACTAAAATAAAAGAGCTGAAAAAATAAAAACATACAGGCAGATAAACAGATACACACATAAACATCTTGCCTTATATATATATATATATATATATATATATATATATTGTCGATTTTCTGCATTATTATAAGAACTGCAACCTTGAAACTTCTGAATATCGTTTCTTATGTCTGTCCATGAGTGTATCAAAGTTGATTAAAATCGGACCACTCCTTCTATAACCCGATATTTTCGATATTTATCGGGGATACCTCGATACAAAACTTAACTAAGAACACTCGCGGACGCTTATAGTACAACTGTGTAAATTTTCAAGAAAATCGGTTCAGCCGTTTCGGGGTCTATAGTTAACAGAGACACACAGACAAAGTTCCATTTATAAATAAATTTAGAATAAATTGTCTGTGATTTGAGTTTTGGTCAATCAATTTTTTTTCTTTTGCTGAACTTAACACGTAAAAGTGAACATGAAGATGTATGGGATTATTGATCTTTGGGCAATCTACAACGTGGCCACTCTTGATGAGTGAAATTCGAGCCGTCTTATATCATGTCACATCCGGTAAATTAATGCTTTACACCCCAATTTGTAACTGTGATATTTTCTTTTGCTTTGATTTTCTCTATTTTTATTTTTCTTCACCGTTTCCTTCCGATTTTTTCTTTTACCTCACCCTAATCTATGAATTCTTTCCTTTCTCCACCATTAGAACGTTACTATTTCATTCCTGACCAATTTTAAATCATCATTTGAACAAAACGCAATTGCACAACAGCGACTTCTATGTGCTGGGAATTCCAAAGACGTGCGCGATCATAACTTTCCACAACTTTCTATCCTTAAATAGTAATTGTTTTTTTACGGCTTATCAACACTTGTTGGTTATTTAAAGCCGAAGCATATATTAGATTATAACAACATTTTTTTTGTAAGTGAATACAGCATAAACAGCTTTGTTTATAGAATAGCAATTATTTTTCAGATACAAACATTAATATTCATGCGTACGTGAATGTAACGAACCCGACTGGAATACAAACTCGACTTTTCGATTTCTGATTAAGAATTGCTATCCGTTATACCAGTAGTGCATCCATTCCTTAAAATGAAAACGTTCTGAGTTTTCGTTTTATTTTTTGTTTTGTTTTACGGCGTATCAACCCATCTTGTGTCATTTAACGCCGAATCGAATTATTAAAACAATTTCAGGAAATTTGTGTATTTAACAAATTAATATATATAACAGACTTATACATTTAACAAATTTATATGTTTAACACAAATTAATAAAATATTTTATAAAAATGTATATATTTAATTTAGCTGTTTAAATTTTATGGCATACCAACCACCACAGGTTATCTGAAGCCAAATCTAGCCTACATACATTATATGTATATGTATTACATAGACAAGATTTGCAAACGCACATTTGGTAGAACCAAGTTTTGGAATATATAGCAAGTTGGTAGAAACACGTATATCTATGTGCGTGTGAAATACTATTCAACCAGTCATATTTTTCAGTACATTACGATTTCTTTTAAGAATTCGAGTATCGTGCTTGGTCTCGTTTCCATAAATAGTTTTTTTTAAAACTACTTGGCAGACGTTCTGAATAAGCAATTTGATGATCACTTCATCTGGGACTGTTTTATGGGCTAAGTAGTTACATTTTATCTAGTTGTACTAACGGCTAGTTCTTAAATATATTTGAAAGCAATGATAAAGGTGATTTTAGGTGGCAAAATCCCACTACTCGCCATAATTGCTCAACGCACTGTAGTACAGGTTAGCCAAAAATGTCGCGCATCTATTAAAGAATAAAACTTTAACAAATGAAATAATGTATCTGTATTTAACAATACTGGAAAATTTACTGGTCTAATTATAGCAGATGATGTCGTATAGATTTCCCTCGTTATCCGCGTCACAAAACCGAAGGCTTACGGCCTATAACGTTGAATACACCGGTTCTCGTTCGATCACCGAAGTTAAGAAACGTTGAGCCTGATCAGTACTTAGATGGGTGACCGTTTGGGAATACCAGGTACTGTAAGCGTTTAGTGACGGGTGTGCGTTGTCGTGCAGTGGATATCGGCTCGGAAAGAGAAATCGGTGGGCCGAGTTCGAATTCCAGTTGAATACCATGCATTCATTTAAGCACTGGTACCCTTAAGAAAGGTATTAATCCGTCCCTTCCTTCCAGTTATGGGTTAAATAACAATGGTAGGACTTGGGGACCCTGTTCTTAAAAACAAATCCCAATGAATCTTGATACTCGAAAAGAAAAATGTAAAAAATAAATAACCTTTCCCAAAATCATTTGTTATGACCTTAAAATGATCCCATACGGATTGATAGGTCGTTAAATCTCGAAACAAACAAACAAACAAACAAATAAAACTGCACACTTTTGGGTTACCCTGTATAATGGATGGCAGGAAGTCAAAAGATCATGGTAATATATATGTAAATCTAAACTTATTTATAAATGGAACTTTGTCTCTGTGTGTGTATCCATGACCTATAGACCCCGAAACGGCTGAAACGATTTTCTTGAAAATTTATACAGTTGTACTATAAGCGTCTGCAAGTGTTCTTAGCTAGGTTTTGTGTCGAGGTACCCCCAATAAATATCGAAAATCGATAATCGAAAAAAATCAGGTTATAGAAGGAGTGGTCCAATTTTAATCAAATTTGATACACTCATAGACAAAGACATAAGAAACGATATTCAGAAGTTTCAAGGTTTCAGTTCTTAAAATAGTGCAGAAAATCGATAATATATATATGTATAAACAGATACCAGGAAATCAAAATTTGACTTACATCCATTCATTTTTCTTTCAGTCTATGGTTTCGCTTTAACTGGAAACTTTTTAGTCTTTCGTGCCAACGTCCAAAGAGTCTGAGCTCCAGGACCATGGATTAGTTTTAAAGCTTTCATTACACCCGAGCAACGCCGGTCTATACTGCTAGTCAATGTTAAAAGAAAGATAATCTTAAATTGTTAGAACTGTTGTCCTCATGTTTGTTGAAATATTCATGACGTTTCAGTCGTTGTACGCTCCAACGTTCTTCAGGTGATTTGTGAATATGGATGAGGACAGTCGTCCAAATAATGTAAACAGTCACAGTACCTCATCTCAGAAACATTGACAAATGTTAAGGGAAAATGCATGACAAAATGGAAAAAGTTTTTGCGTGACGCGTTTCGCCCTTTACGACTCAAGACTAAGTTGTTTTTTTTTTTATCGTTTCAACCCAAGCAAAGCGGTGCCGCCACTGGTACACAGGGGGCTACATAAGAAAAGAGTGAAAGTTTACACAGGAAGAGAGAGAAGAAAAAGACGAACCGGTTACAGGGGGTGTGAGAGAAAGGGCAAGAATGTGTGAATGTTGCGATGGTAGAGTGAGAAAAGGAAAAGAACAAGATGTACGGAGTAATGGGAGAAGGAGGAGAGATGGACTAGAATCAACTAGACAAGAGATGGAAACTGACATTGTATTTAAAGTCATGGAAACTGCAGCCATCAGAGAAGCAAAGATACGGAAGGGAGTTCCACAGGCGGGAAGTGCGACAAAAAAAGCTACTGAAGTAGAAGTGAGGGCTGCACTTGGTTGATTTAACGGTAAAGAGAAAGACCTCGTTGCCAATCTAGTTGCTCGAGTAAATTCTTGTGGAGGGTGCACCAGTGAGCTAAACTCGTCGGGGCAGAAGCCATGAAAACATTTGTATAAGAGACAGAGGAGAGTCACATCACGTCGGTGTGAAAGTGGCTGGAGTCGAGCTGCCAGGTCGGGACCGATCATATTACAGATTCTCCTTTGGACCTTGTCGAGAACCCCGAGAGGAATAGCAGAGCAACCCGACCAGATATGACAACAATATTTATGTTTGTTTAAGTTGATGTGACTACACATGTGCACAAAAGAGAACCGCTGAGAATTTTAGATTTAATTTTGTTGTGAGTATCTAACCTATCAGATTTCATTTAAATTCTTTTCCTTTTTGTGTCTATCACTTTTGTTAATTAATAACCCTACATTGTGATAGAAGATCTGTCAAGAATGCCGAAACGTTGTAGTAACTTGAAGGTAAAAAAAAGATTAAATTTCAAATTCACATAATCCGATGAAGTTCTGAAAGACGAAACACGTCACGCGAAAGCTTTTTCACTGCCATAGAGCTTTCCCGTAAAATTGTCCTTGATATATATAACCAATAAGTTAATGTAACGTATCAGTGTTAAACGTGGTCTGATTTGTACGAACTACATTAGTTCGTATGATTAATGTATACATTTTAGAACGTTTTGTTCACCCCGAATAAAATATAAAAGCAGTGTCTGCAGGAGAGATCGGTGGTAGAGAGAGAAATTTGAGTGTCAGTTGTTACTCAAAATCTTTTGTGTCGTCAAAAGTGGTCAGTGAAACGAACTGAAGAAAATTCATCCTAAAATTCAACTCTCATTCTTTTTCTCTCTCCAGCAAATATTTCAGATAAAGCGAGTTCTGAATAACAGCAACAAAAAAAAAGAAAAAAAAAGAAAAAAAAAGAAAAAAAAGAAAAAAAAGAAAAAAAAAGAAAAAAAAAAAAAAGAAAAATAGAAATATGTGAATTATATCTCAGCGATCTTTTACTACGACTACTACGTTCATCGACCCATGAAGATGAAGGAAGGAGTAGATAATTGCACTTAATTGTTTTTCCAAAAAATGTTTATGACAATTGATACAATTTAAAGCATACTTATGTTAGAACATTTTTCTCATTTACCCTAGTATCATACTAAGTAAATAAACCCGATAATTTTACTATTGTACCATGCTGCTCAGAGGTTCAAAATATTGAAAAATCAGTAAGACGTGTTGATTCATGAATTGAAAACTATAAAAATATTACAATAGCCTAATTTTAACTTACAGACTTCAGGGTGATAGGATCAGTACGCCCCACAACTACATTACTTTGCCCAGGGATTGATAATCCTGAATAAATACTTTTCGTTGTTTTGAACAGGAGTAGAGGTTTATCCCTTATTTTTTGTTTAGTTTTGTTTTGTTTTGTTTTACGGCTTATCTCATCGTGGGTCATTTAAAGCCGAGTCATTCTTATTTTTCATAAAAGTAAAAGAAAAATTCCCCCCTAATCATATGGTATTAAATATCTATTTTTTAAAAATCATTTCACCCCGGGCAAGGCGTAAATGCCACTGATGTGCAGGGGGCTACATAACTGAAAGAAAATTAATTAGAGGAGGGAGAAGAGGATTACAAACCAATTAGAAAGAAGCAATAGAAAGATGAAAATGCAGCTGTAAGGACAGTTGCAAGGGGGGAGAGAAAGGGAAGGATATACGGGTGGGGGAAGGGCTAGAGTTAAGTGGTTAGTAGATGAGTATTGACATTGCATTTAAATTTCTGGAGGTTGTAGCCGTCAGGAAAGCAAGAATATGGAAGCGAGTTCCACAGGCGGGAAGTGCGAGAGAAGAAGCTGAAGGAGTAGAATTGTCGTCTGCATTTGGCTAACCTAACTGTGAATGGGTGGGACCCAGTTGCCAATATGGTTGCACGAGTAAACACCTGTTGAGGAGGCACCAGTGACTTAAGTTTGTCTGAGCAGAAGCCATGAAAGTATTTATAGAACAGACAAAGGGAGGCCACATTTCGTCGGTGGGGAAGTGGCTGTAGTCGAGCCGCCAAGTCAGCACCTATCACGTTACTAACTCTCTAAACTTTCGTATTTAGTAATAAATAAATTATTATCTTATTTACGTTGTTCGGACAGTTGTTCTTATCTTTATTATCATGTTCACAACGTTTTGGCTGCTGTATGCTACAACCTTCTTCAGGTGATTGGATACACAGCATAGTGGATAAAAGCGTTGAATAGATCCAGTGACTTGACCCAAAGAGTTCAATACCTGGCTATAGAAGTGGTCAACAACAAACATAGAAAGTTGAGTTAAAAGGTGATTACTAAGATAACCGGAAGTGGCATGACTTACGGCACAAGAATTGTATACCTAGTGACCGAAATAAAGGGTTCAGTTTGAAATTCCAATCACTTGAAAAAGGTCAGAGCGTATAACGACTGAAACGTCGTTAATATGAAAATAAAGATGAGGACAACAGTTCGAAAAATGTAAATAATTACAATTTCTCACCCAAGCAATAGACAAATTGATATTAATTTAGTTTATGAATGCGGGATCTGTACGAATATTAAAAAAAAAAAGAAACAATAAAAAGTCATCTAAGGTATTTATTTGACGTGGCGCTGAGAAACGTGGAGTATTTATATTTTTTCGGTCGAGTTAGTTGGGACATTCATGAGTCTATCAGTCCAACCATGGCAGTCTTACATCAAGGTCGGAATTTCATTAGTGAGGCCGTCTGTGTCATAACATGACTAGTCAAGATAGGTAGTTGCTAGTCTTGCTCTATGGCTAGGTGTCAAAACTGTAAATGACTCAGGAGTTCTTGGTTTGCTTTCCAACAGTGTCTTGCAAAGCACATTTTGCGTTCGCCTAAGATTGTCGAAATATCAAGAACAGATTCATAGAGTTGCGATGTAGAGTCGGTGTTAATCATATCACCCCGAGCAAGGCGGAAACGCCACTGATGTGCAGGGGGCTACATAAGAGTAAAAGGATTAGAGGAGAATGAGGAGAAGGACAAATTAGTTAGAAAGGAGCAATAGAAGGATGGGAATACAGGTGTGATGACAGTTGCGAAGGTGAGAGAAAAGAGAGGGATCTACAGGACAGTGTGGAAAGAACTAGGGTCAAGTAGTTAAGAGATGAGAATTGACCTTGCATTTAAATTCCTGGAGATTGTAGCCGTCAGGAAAGCAAGAATAAGGAAGCGAGTTCCACAGGAGGGAAGTGCGGGAAAAGAAGCAACAGGAGCAAAATTGCCGTCTGCATTTGGTTGATCTAACTGTGAATGGGTGTTGCCAGTCTGATTGTACGAGTAAACACCTGTTGCGGAGGCACCAGTGACTTAAGTTCGTTGGAGCAGAAGCCATGGAAATATTTATAGAACAGACAAAGGGAAGCCACATCTCGTCGGTGGGAAAGTGGTTGTAGTCGAGCCGCCTATCACATTACTGATTTTCTTTTGGAGCTTGTCAAGAACACGGTGGCACGAAAAAAAAAAATCTCCGCTTGAAGGTTTCTGGTAGATCGGATTTACAGATTGCATTAATTTTATTCAAGTTATCCAAGCTTTAGCTATGCGAATTTTCACGTCCTTTTCAGTAGAATGCATCTCGTTTTCTAGGTATCACGTAAAAAAAGAAGTGTCGACGCAGACACATGTGATTGAATGCTGATCGTCAGATAACAAACAAAACTATAAGAATGCATGATTTGAGTGATACGGCTATTTTAATTTGTCAGACTTTTTGCCTTCGAGCGGAGAGTAACCCAGACGAGGCACCGCTGCAGGACAGTCTCGTCTGGGGAAAAGCAGACAAGAATTTTTGCCCGAGCTTAAGGGCTTGTTTTTCCTACTTAAAGATCCTTGTGCTGAATTCGACCATGCGAGGAGGTGGTTCATATCTCAACCGAATCAACCGAATAGAACAACCAGATTACGAGTAGTAGAGTTCAGTGTACACAGTGTGATACTACTATTTAGTCCCTGAGTAGATTACTCAGGATTCCTCCGAAGAGAGGATACTACGTATTATTAGGAGGAACCTCTTAATACGGTACTATCTTGCAAGATACCGGAATATCACCTCGTACTAATATAGTATTATTACAAATTCACGAGTAACTGAAGTAATATACCAAAACAATATAACCCGTGTGATACCACATCAGTAACCTTTTGTGTCACAAAAATAACTAACAATGTTACAGCACTATGTATGTAGAAGATTCGACAGACCTCATTGATTCAACTGAGACAGTTTGTATTGAGCCTTGCTGGATGAAGTCTATGAATTCAGTTTCAAAGTGACTGAGTCCAACATTATTTACAGCATTTTCTAGATGATGTAGGAGAGCTATGAGATTGTTTATGGTGTCTGCAGTGATAGCTAAGATCATCTGCATAGTCAAGGAAGATATTAAATACTGAAAAAACTTTTGGATCCATCTAAAAACATTTTTTTAAAGAAAAAGGCTCTTACTGGAAGTATATTTGTAAATTTTTATTCATAAAAGAATTCCAAGATGTGTTTGCTATTATAATTAAAATAAATTAATGAAATACCGCCATTTTAATCTTTGTATTGGCACGCAGGTTTTGGGGCGTTTTTCTGCATTTTTACCGAAGAAAATGTATATTTTTTAATCATATAACCCCGGGCAAAGCCGTAAGGCCTCTGGTGTGCAGGGGCCTAAGTAAGAGTGAAAAGATTGGAAAAGAGAAAGCCGGAAACCACATCCTAAACAGGGAACAAGAGATGAGCCTCTACACCTGTTCAATAGACTTGGGTGGAGTGTGAACCGGGCGATAGTTCAGTCTATCTACTCCAATTGAAAAAAAAAATAAGGAAAAGTGAAAAGATTAGAAAAGAGAAAGCCGGAAACCACATCCTAAACAGGGAACAAGGGATGAGCCTCTACACCTGTTTTGGAATATTCATTAGATGGTTGACTAAGTTCATAATAAAAATGTCGGTCACTCATTTTACATCAATACATCAATAACGGAAGCGTAATGAAAAACTTGTTTCTGTTTTCTAAATAATAAAATAGCTCTTATTTTATATTGCTGGATTTTAGTACGACAGACAAAAAATATTTGAGATTTCCATTTGAAGGTATTTATTCGCTGACTATCTAACCAGCTGTGTTCTTGCATACCAGTAAACAATTTTCCACCGGGATAGCGGTTTTAAAACTCCTACTCGTCGTTTCATTTTACGCAATGTTTTAGCCTAGACAATAGCTGCGAAGCAAATAAAATCTCATTAAATTTATAGGGCTGGGATCATCTTATCCGTTTGCCCCAGTTCAGGAGGCATCGTTGTTTGGACTTGGCAAACAGTAGCTTTGATTGTACAAAATACACCGGAAGTTTTAAAACGAACGTTTTTTAATCAATCGCTCCACATTTACTTACTTATCCACTCTAGCGATCTACCCGACAATCTACCCGACAATCGACAGTTTTATTTGGACAAGGTAAGACGTCCTGAGATGCTACCAAATTGTAAATATTCGTATTATAAACAATTAACACTATCACACACACACACACTCTCTCTCTCTCTATATATATATATATATATATATACTTATCTCTGTGTGTGCGCGTAGATATAGTAGAAATAATTTGCTAAATAAAAATTAATAATAAAACGAATAATATTTGTCAATATTTATAGAGGATGTAGTACAGTGGATATCGGCTCGGAACGAAAAATCGGAGAGCAGAGTTCGAATTCGACTTGAATTTGTATTTACTTGTGTGCAAATACCCTTTGGAAAGGTATTAATCCATCTATTCTCTCTCCAGTTATGGATTAAATACCAGGCCATACTGGGTTCTAGAGCCTTGGTTGGCAATCAGTCTACCGCAGAAAGTAATGGAAAAGTAATACTGCGGGAAAATCCTCTGCCCGGTCAGTCATGACTCTTTCGAAATATGATCGCCCAAGCGTGCATCACGTATGGCACTTAGCTGAAAATGTATTGTATACGAGTGGGCTCGTGCAGTCAAAAATGACGACAAAATATATAGTCTGTCTAGAATGACAGCAACATATAAATTGATGTGTGCATTATTGAGTATCTTACATTTAGACTTAAAAAAAAAACAAAAAGAAACCCAAACAAACGAAATAATCATAACCCATGAGCGTGAGAGTATATATATATATATATATATATATTACGCTCAAGGGTTAGGATTGTTTTGTTTTCTTTCTCAAGTCTTAGTGTGATTATATATAAGTGCACAACGCTTTTTATTATGAGAGAGAGTGTATATATATATATATATATATATATATATATATAGTGGTAGAAATTAATGGATATATATTCCAGTTTGATAATTATTATTCGTGTTCAATACAGAAGTAGAGCATTATTATAATATAGAGAATATATATATATATATACACATACACACACACACAAATCTCAATTATAATGTAGAGTATATATATATATATATATTCAGTACTCGACGACATAAATATAGCAAAATAAATAAAATAAGGCACTTTTAAAGAGCAACAGTCGGCAAGAGGTTTATTAACTGGTAGTAAAGAAAATGAATTGAACCGACGCTGCTTTGCTAATTGCTTCATGATCGTGACAGTATATATATATATATATATATATATGCACCCACACACGAACAAATACGCAACGGTCTTTATCATTATAGAGAGGATATGTAGGTCTTTGCATCAATTACAAGCTGGATGAGAAAATATATAAGAATTATTCTCATTGTTTTTATCTATCTTTCATTGTCTCATTATATTTGCTTATTATAAGTATACGGGCATAATCTTTCATTGAAATTACACAAGGGTTTTTTGAGCTGAGTCAGTTTTTCTCATTTTACGGCATTTTTAATAGGAAAGTCAGTATTTGTTTTCGATACACATTCGTAAATCCATCCACGTATATGAATAAATCCGTGCAATGGTGCATATTATCTTTTAACTATTATCTGCGTGAAAAATAAACATTCGTAGCACATTATAGCAACATTATTAAATACATTTAATTATACACAAAATAGGTTTTTTTCAATTCACAAATACTTTTTATGAACAAATATCTCGGATGGTTGGCAGTTATTTGATAGGTGAAGACGCTATGTGGGTGTGTCTTTGTAACACGTGATCTGTATGGCTGGAAAATTTTATCACATGACTTGATTGTAAAATAAATATATGCATGTTAGTTTACCGTTGTTACGTATTTTGAAATAAAAAATATATTATTATTTTGAAAAAAATATCTTGGAAAAAAGTGAACGTAAGGACACAAAAAAGAAGCATCTATATTGTATGTTATTTTCATAAATATGAATATCTCCAAGCAGACGATTGCTGTCTATTTTTTTAATTACCTTTATTTTGAAAATTATATGTAATCAGTTTATAGTCATTAGGTATGTTTAAGAGGAATGTCTTTCCCTACTGATAAATTAAGTGTTATTCGTGGAATCAATATATGAAGGGTTAAAACTTATTTCAATGTCAGCTTATTAATTTTGATATGTTGAAAGTTTTGTCGTTTTTTTCTGTTGTTATATGGATCAGGAAATTCATTGATTTTCACAAATTCTAAAAGTCTTTCCATTTATTATTTAATTATTGTATTTTATCTAAGTAAACATTCTGTTCCCTTTAATTTGGAGGGATTGGTCATCCTCACTACTTTCCTAAGCTAACGCTATGTAATTGCCACGGAACAATTTTGATATACATACACACATATCTTGAGATGAGATGAAGCAATCTTGACTGAACCAACTAAGAGAACCTTACTGAGCATGCACGAATGGACTCTCTCCGGTGGGGTTTGTAGTGGAACTCTGGATCTTGATTGGTCATCAAAACACAAAATACGTCAGAGAAACGGTTTTTCCACAGCTAAAGAAAAAATCGTTCTTTGAGCCACCCCACGTGACTGGATTGAATATTTAAAGATGGTCTCTAACCGGTCAGAGCGGTCAGTCAAAGGAGACGGTTTTGCTGACACACATCTAAAATGTAACGACCAATTCAAATCGACCCGGAGATAAGGTCAGGTCGCGCCTTGTTCTCTTTCTCCTTATCTCTCTCAACAATTACTACTACAAACATTTTGCACGAACTCTTAATACCTCAACTTTATCATTGAACACGAACACTACTCATAACTTCTTAATGTTTCTAATTGTACATTAACTTTTACAACTTATGTCAGTCTTTCTCTTTAATAAATTCCTATTTTAAGATGAAAAATGTATATTTTATTATTCCACTCTTCTACATTAATCCACACATTCCAACTGACAACCAACCTTCTGATGAATATTATTCTGTATAAAACTTGTAAGCTGTAGGGAGTTGGGTTAAGTATGACACAAGGCCGAACAAAGAAACATTAACCAGCTTCCTACATTTCAGGTTAATCAAATCGGTAGTAAGATGCCATATTGGGTTAGTCACATTCACAGCAAATATGCATCGAGTTTTGCTTTGTAATTAGACATTTGCCCGCGAAAACCCCGAATAGTTAAAACATTTGGTGGTAATTTTATCAGTAAAGCCCAGTTTTGATTTTAGCACCGACGTTTCGGATTTGATCGGGAATCTGCTGAAGACAATCTACGTTCTCAAAAGTCTGCAATAAATGGAATTAAAGAAAATGTTGAACATTGCCAGTCGGCAATAGAAGAAAATCGGCAACAGGCAGATTGAAAGTTGGAAAAAAACTGAACCGGTTCAGTAAGTATCTGACTATTTTAAATGTCACTTTTTTTTTTTTTTTTATACAAAACGTCAATTTGTCAGCCTCTTAAACAACAGTCTAAATTTACACTGCCATTTCTGCCTTTTCTCAAAAGCTAAAATCGTCTTTTCTTAAATCGTGGTTTTTTCTAAATTATAATACTAAGAACAAGATTGAATTGGAATTTCGTAGCTTCTGAAATCCACTCGTCAGTATGCAAACAGATAATCAGAAAGAAAAATATTGTTAAACAAATCGAAAATGATTATATACTGGAAATAAATTAAAATTAAAAAAAAATATTTTAAGATGATTAAAGATTAGGCAAAGTCTAAACTAAAAAATATCGGTTTGTCAGCGCCTCGACCTACATTTACTCAATGTAACTTCTGGTTTTTCTTAAAAACTAAAACCGTCTTTGTAAAGGAGTAAATTTTAAGCTTAGGACGAGATTAAGTAGAGCGAGACGATATCGCTGATGACGATCCAAACAGAGAACTGTTTTGGAAAATAGAAAAGGCTGCGGTAAATGTGTGAGGATGAGATTGTTTTGAGGAATACCAATTCGCCATTGCCCCAGATAAAGTTTATTTTATTTAATATTAGATATCTGATTACTAGTTTTCATCTACAAACGTAACCTTGTACTGTTTGGGTCAAATAAACGTCTATCAATAAATAACATGCCCAGTAAAATAACTTTTCATTTGTGTTTGTTACAAAGTACACAAAACACATCATTGAACTGTAATCTGCATTTTCTGAGACACTGTTTTTTGACTTTGTCTTAATTTTTTATCCAGCTTTTTTTTTTTTTATATTTGTACAGGTTGGCGCACCCAATGTTAAAATTTCACAGGTAAATGGAACAAATGTCACATGCTTTTGTTTTGTTACATTATAACAGCCAACCAACGGAAGCCGATCAGACCGGGAATTACCGTCAGTTACAATGGATGGATGTCCGATCAACGAGGCCCAGTGAAAGACTCACACTGGACCTCAAGTAGAACTCGTACATACAACCAACTGCTAAATATGCAGATAAAATGGCCGGCTCTCTGTACCGCTCTCGTAAGTATCTGATTCCTCACGATATCTTCTACCATTCAGTCAGTTAAGGGCCATATGTGATACACACTGAGGCGATCATGTCTCGAAAGAGACATGACTGACTGGGCAGAAGATTTTCCGGCAGTAGGTTACTATTGCTTTCTGGCTACCAGCCAAGTCTATAGAACCCAGTCTGTTCTGTTATTTAACCCATAACTGAAGGGAAGAGACGGATTAATACCTTTTCCAAGGGTATTTGTGCGTAAGTGAATGCAAAAAATTCAACTGGAATTTGAACTCGGCACACAGATTTGTCGTTCCGAGTCGATATCCACTGCACCACAAGGCACATCAAAATGAAGCAGTGTTGTCATATTTAGGTGGGAGCTACCCGGTCCTCAAATTACAGTTTAGACAGAGTTAAAATCGTCTATAAGCCCTTGAGAGTGAGGAATTAATTTTCACTCACAGGTGGGAATTGGCGAACCGCTAACTGCTATATCGCTACTTTCATGAACTGCGCTTGGACGAACTACATTCCTTGGTTTCACAAGTTCTAACCTTCATAGCTAGGACCAGCCATGCCCCTTATATTGCAGCCCTTCCCCACACTTCCTCTGTATTTCATCAGTAAGCTCTACTCAAATAGCTTCTTCCCGCGAACCACTGCTCTGTGGAACAGACCCCCCCCCCCATAGGATGTTTCACCGATAACTACAATCTTAACCTGTCTAGAGTTAACCGTTATTTTCCCCACCTGTCCGTATCAATTGCTCCTTACTGTAACCCTCTACCTCGAGTGTACCCCGGGCCTTGTATAGGGTGAAAGTTACGGTAGAAAATAAAAGAAAGCTGTGGTGATCCTAGGCAAACGTCGGTTACAGAGTTAGACCAAAGAAGCTTCTAGATTTTGGTTTGCAGGTTTTTAATTCATAAACGTGTCGCCGGTGGACCTGATTGCTTAAAATATATCTAAAAATGTAAATATATAGGCAAAAAGATAATCAAGTGTGTATGTAAAACGCCTAATCCGAGTTCAAAGGGTTAAATCATTTTACTTAAATTATAGCAGACGCATAATGCCCATGAACACTAAGTGTTCTCTTGAGAATTCACAGCTCCTTCAAGGGGCGTTACCACCAACGTTGAGAATCACTGTTCTATGACATCCATCCACACAATATGATCC